>MU223501.1:1807489-1817881 GCA_018584345.1 Thuja plicata
GTCTCTTAACAGAGCAGGACTTAACAGTCTTTTGTAATTGAGGTATATCCTAACAGATTACCAGAAGGTTGACTCATGATAGTAGCACCGGTATTACCTAAAGCCTATTGACAGTCTAAGAAGGAGGCTGATTCAAGGATGGTAGTAAGATTTGCATAAAGCCTATTGATAGTCATGAGACTGATTCAAGGATGGCAGCGTAGATGCCAGATACTAAGTGACAACCTATGTATAAAAATTCCTCTAACAAGGTCACACTTAACCGTGTGTTTGTAACCTTTAACAGGGTTGGCTCCTAACAGGGCTCACTTTAGAAGAGTCAAAATTTGGGGTACCGGTCCCAGTGGTTTTTCTCTTAACAGGGTTTCCACGTTAAAATCCTTGTGTTATATGTGTATGGTTTATTACTTTATTGTTTTACATTCTACATATGCATTTATGGATTGATTGGTATACTCTACATATTTACTGAGTATCGGTAAATACAATTTACTGCTTATCAGTTATCAAGGAGAATAAGGACAGACAAGGTAAACCGACAGACAGTTATTTGTTTCAAGTATTTCAAAAGCATACATCTTGTAGGGACTAAATAATTTGAGAAGTACTGATTGGTGGATTGAAGTTTAAATTGGATAAATTTCTAAGGCCACTGATTCACCCCCCCCTCTCATTTATTACTAACAAATATAGATTGAAAACATGTTCTTTCCAAACATGCAGTTATCTAATACATTCCAAATTATGCAACAAAAGCTGAGAGAAGCTCTGAAACGTATCAAGAAATGTTGATGTGTCTATCAAACCTAAAAAATCTTGATGATTTAGCTGCACAGGCATATAGAAAGTTTCTCACTGAAATGGTTATAAAAAGAGACATTGGAGCTTAGAAAACATGTCATATGCTATTAGAGCTTCCATTGGTGGAGAGTAGTAGAAGGTTTGTTAATCTAAATATCTCACATGAAGTTTTCAAACTATAGAAGTAACTAATCAGGAAAATGATGAAGACCATGCTAAATCTTTTGTAGACAGATATAAAACAAGGACACTTTGTATGGAATGTATCACACTGATTGATGCAGCAAGATCTTGGATATACAATCCTAGAAAAAGAGGAGATTACAAATGGGGACCAAGGCAAACAACAGCTATTGTCTGAATTTTCCTGAGGTTTCTAACCATTCCTCCACGTGATTCAAGTAAATGGGCGGACTTTTATCTGTTTTGTTACTATAAAAACCTTTTCATAACATTGAAAGGGACATTGGTCATGATAATGATTCTATAGTAGCAAACTGGGAGTCACTCACTTATAATCCTTGGCATGTTGAAAGAGAAACACCTACAGAAAATGATGAACCTAGTAGTGATTATGAAACAGAAGATAATAGATCTATTCAATAAAATACCATAGAGCATGAATGGAAAATTATATCCAGGCTACATCATGGTCAACATATACAAGTTTCAGAAATAGACATGTTGGGAAGAAGAGATCTTGATAGAAACACAAACTGGTGTACTGAATATATGAAAGTGAAGAACATACAGCCAAAGCAATAAATTTCATTACCAAAATGAAGAAACATGGATGTCTCATGTATGATCAAATCCCAACATGAATCAACTTTACAACTCTCAGTTGGAAGCAACTGATGACATGTAACTGATTGAATGTTTGAAGATGTTAAGTTGATCAGTGAAATGCAAAAAGATAATGCAAGACACTAAATCAGTTAATGAACTGTATTGTCATTGATGTCAACTTGATATAATCTAATTATTTATAATCAAAGGTTCAAAGACTTAAGAGAATCAGAGAGATAAAGATTATGCTTTTAGTAATGCATAAAAGACAAGCATTCACGAAGTGACTATAAACACCGACGGCTAGTGGATCCCGATGGACGGAGATAACCAAAAGTTAAGTCACAGTGATGCCCGAGCAAATCAAATGATGAGCATTACCGAAGAACAGAATCACAAGCATTATCGACAACCATAATTACAGTGTTAACCGACAAGTAGAACTTTGCAATGAAGCCCGAAGAATAGATCACAACCCCGACAGACAGACAACACCGACAGAGAAGCCCGAGGAGAACTGAAGTGTTGACCGAAGCTATCAAAGAGTTAAAACACCAAAGTTAACTGAATTTCAAAAATGACAAAATATCTAGCTGGAAGAGCTAAAGATAGACTTAATTGGTTGTTATCATTGTTTTAATCGACAAGTTAAAGCCAGAGATAAGTAAAGGATTTAAAGTTGTTTTATTCAGTTGGCAAGAAGATTTCTACAAGATAGAATAGGAGTTATGCTTTAAATCAAGATTGGCTAAGATTGTGGATCACGCCAAGAACAAGAAAATTAAGAAGAGAGAAATAGTGATATCAAGTCTATAAAGAGACAACTTAATTCATTAAAAATTAACGTGAGTGAATGAAAAAGAGGATGTTGGAGAGAAACTGATGAAGAACAACTTCATACATTCCTAATCAATCAAGCTAAGAAAAGAGCCAAAGATTTATGCGGACACCGAGCAGAATAAAAAGTGGAGCAAAGGTATTGAAAATATATATTGATCAGAATGGTTTAATGAGTTTACAATAGATCTGAAATTCTACAAGTATAAGTTGTATATGTGAACAGATCATTTAATATTTCAGTTTAACCACTGATTCATAAAGTCTCTTAATCGAGCAGGATTTAAAGATCCTTTCTATATTGAGATACATCCCAAGGAGTATCAAAAATTTTGATCATGAAGATAGCATGAGATGCCAGATACCATATGAAAAACTACACTGGGTTTGGTCATAGAAGGTAGCATAGAGATGTCTGATATCAAGTGACAAACTAATCTTTTAAATCCTCTAACAAGGTCACACCTAACAGTGTATTTTTAACGTTTAACAGGGTTGGCTCTTCACCGAGCTCACTTCAGAAGAGTGAAAATTTTGGGTTACCGGTCCCAAGTGGTTTTTCCCTTAACAGGGTTTCCACGTTAAAAATCTGTGTCAATGTGTCTATGAGTCATTACTTTAGTGTTTTGCATTACACATAACTAATCTGGATTGATCGGTATACACTAAGAAATTCATTGTTTATCGGTAAATGAAAGACTGCTATTCGATAAACATTAAGAATAAGGTTTAACATAGCACTCCGAGCAGTAGTTATTTGATAAGTATATTTGAAGGCATACATATTGAAGGAATGAAGATAACTAGAGGCTTAATATTGTGGTACTAAGTTTTTGGGTTGATTGGAATATTTTTGAGGTCACTGATTCACCCCCCCTCTCAGTTATTTCTAACATCAACAAAAGGAAATTGATATTATTATGACACACTACCATAGAAATCATGTTGAAATGCCTTTCTTTATGATAATTCAAGGCACTATAGGAACATGAAAGTCTTATCTATTTTGCGTCATTAGTCAATCTCTTCAGATGATAAAAATGCCAAGTCTTTCTCTTCTTTTATTACTAGCACCAACTAGAGTTGCATCTTTCAATATAGGAGCCTCTACAATTGATTCAAAGTTGTGAATACCAATTAAATATTTTTCTCAACTACAAGGGATGCAACTTATAATTTTTCAAAAAGAAATGAACAATTTCAGATATATTTTGATTGATGAAATTAGCTTCATTGGTCAAAACTTGCTGGAAAATATAGATTGTCGACTTAGATAAGCCTTCCCACAAAGCATTGACATGAGATTTGCAAGTATACCTTTCATTTTTGGTATTGACGTTATTTATGTGCTCTAATGATTATTAGTACAACTCGTATATACTACCTTTATATGATATTCGTAGATGGTCTCCAAAACAGTTTTGTGACTTTCTTTCAGGTATATATATTATTTTGGTTGGTGATATAGGCCAATTACCTCCAGTCAATGATAAATAGGCTTATGATAGCAAAAGATGGGCAAAGTTACTCTGGAAAGAATTCAAAACAATGGTTACATTAGATAAAGTATTTAGGCAAGATGGAGAAAATGTCTAGCAACAAATATTTCATCAGCTTCTGACAAATGTGAGAGATGCAAATCCAACAATAGATGACTGGATCTTCCTTATGATAAGAACCCTTGTAAGGTTAGATGCTACAAGCAATGATTAGTTTGACATGACAAAAAACTTGTTCTCAATAAATGACAATGTTCAGAACCATAACATGAGGATGTTGTATTCTTTATGACATCCTATTACACGTAGTCTTGCAACTAAGTCAATAAATGCTAATACAATTGAACATTGGTCAAATGAAGAACTTGATCTAGAGTTATTGTTCAGTAAGCATTCAAGGTGCTGGAATAATAGAAAGGTGAGTACTGAGAGGGGAGGGGTGAATCAGTACCCTTAAAAGCTTTTCAAACAAATATTTGTAATCATCTACTGTTATAACCGACTGAGTAGATTAATTTCACCAAACATGTAATGTCATTGCTGAAATGTAAATGCATGTAATCAAAACAATAAACATCCATGAAATTTAAGTACACATGACACTAGTATTTTGGTATCGTAGAAAACCCATGTTAGAAGGTAAAAACTGCGGTGGGGATGAGACCCACAAAGCTTCACTACTGCAGTAATAAAGTATCATGTGCTTACAAAGATTGATCACTTCTGGTGACCTTACCTTGTTAGGAGTAACAATAAGATCGATTATATCTACCTCGTGTGAGGATTTAGCAACACAAAGTATGTGTGCACTCTGTTAGGAGATTTATACAAAGACGGTTAAGTCTTCTCTGTTAGGAGATTTTATTATTGTTACAATTGTCAGAGAGTAACAAAATATGTGATCTGAACAAATTACAATCTCAATATTGTAAATACAGATCCTTTAAGTACAATGAAATTAACTGATAGTACCTTATGTTCTTCTCGGTAGCCTTATCTCTGTTCTGGAAACTGAATACTGTAATGTAGTCCTTGTTCTAAAAACCCTTGTCTGATCTCATGATGTCCTTAGTATGGTGGCTACTTGATCATTACTTAATCATCATACATTACAAAATAACATCTTATCCTTACATATATCAAACCTCTTGACCTAATTAGGGTTTTACAATATCATAGAAAACCTAAGATCAACGATGTACAAAATTTACCTTGATCATCTATACATAGGAGTGTAAGATATATATATATATATCTATATATATATATATATATATATATATATATATATATATATATATAAGTGTGTGTTGTGAAGTGTGATATGTGTGGCCTCCTAATCCAAAGTAAGGATATCCCAATTGATTAACCAAAAGGAGACGATCAATGCACAAAGGAATCAACTGGTTATGGATAAAGAGGGGAAGAGGGTCTAATTTCTCAATTATAAAGTAAAACAATAGATCTGAAAGTTTAAGATGAAATGAAATACTTATCTTGAAATGTAGCAGATCTAGAATTGTTGTTTTTTGGTGTCTGTATCAGGTTTCTAGAAATTTTGCAACCGAATCTGAAATAGAAACACAGAGATGGAGAAAACCCAGAGATATTTTTCCTTTTTGTGCCAAGTCAACCTTGACCTAGATGCAAGTTGACCTTGACCCCTTTAGGTCAACCTTGACCTGCGTTGCTCCAACAGAAATTTTGTTCACAGATCCTGAAAGTTGGCTGAAAAGGGTATCTGAATCTGCTTTGTAATTCACTATCTTGTACCTGTACCTGCAAGAAAAATGGTTTTATTTTTTGGGGGAGGGGTTTGCCTTAGTCAACCCCCGATTTAGGAATTAACCTTGAAATCAATAATTTAAATGGAGAATGCTAGCAAGTAGTAGAAGTAAATCTAACAACGAAGCTATGGTATTCAATAGATATGCAATTGTATTTTGAATGTAAACAAGTATGTTATTATGAAAGCTTAGACCCAACATTAGAAATCATAAATGTAAATCAAAACCTCCATGATTGTATGCTTGGAATCCATCTTGAAGGAAGGATGAATGAATCTTCAGGATGCACAAAGGATCTTGAAGGAAGATCACACCACCATGATGGTTAGATCTAAGGTTTGAATCTTGAATGTTTGAACCAAATCCCTTCAAAGGCTTGAATGCTTGAATCCTTGCTCTTCAATGGAGAACTTGAATGCTTGAGAAGAAGACTTGAAAACCTTGATTGAACACTTGGAAGATTAAGAGCATGTAGAACAATGGATTCTTGAAAGTAGATGATAATATATTTTTCTTCAAGTAGATGATCAAAAATGAGAGGTAAAATCTTCCTTATATACAAGTCTAGGGCACAAAATTCTAGAGAGGCTGACATAGGAGAATTAAATTCTAATTAGGAATATACCCCTAGAAGTGGACCTATATTAAATATCTTTTAAGATTTGTTACTTCGGAACCTGAAACAGCCGACTCGGAAGCAGGAAAATGAACTTATGAGTGTCCCCTCACATCCGGCAATCTTTCCAATTAAAAAGGAAAACCTGGGTCAAGGTCGAGGTCAACCTTTACCTAGGTCAAGGTCGAGGTGACCTTGACCCAGGGAGTCAGAACCCCTGGAAAATATGCCATGTGGGGTAAAAAATGCTCGTAGAGGCCCAATCCAGGTCTTAAACAGGCACAGAAGATGGAAAAGGGGCATAAATGAGAGGATACATTAAGCCCCCACTTTAGCAAGAGTATGGAAATCAAACATACTCGTGGTAAAGTTAGAAGAAAGACTCCAGTGAATCGCAACAAAGTAGAACATCACTTAGTCAAAGACATGAGCCCCCAGGCCAAGGATTTTAACTCAACATACACGCACAAGGGTATGAAAGTAAAGAGAAAACAAAGATAAAGCTAAAAAGACACAAAAAGAGGGGTTAGTAAAAAAACAAACCCAAATCAACTAGCAAAGGAAACCTTTCCAATAAATTCTTCCTATGCTAATATCATATTTGGAAAGCTATCATAAAAGCATAAATGACTGCATAAGAAAGACAAGAGCAACACTATAAATAACATAGCTTCATGATCTAATCCTTCTAGCATGAAAGCGAAAGAGAGAAAAGAGAGAGTGATTAACTCCCCCAATAAGATGCCCACCTTAGCGTGAATCACCAAGGAGGGAGAACCCAACAGGTTCACCCATACATTGTTCTTTGTAGTTGTAATGTGTGTTCTGACAGCTTTTGGGATACCCATAGATCCACATTCTTGTATCACTATGGAATATAAAATGCGTGTCTCTTCATTATTTAGCAACTTATGTGCATTACCTTCCAAGGATTTAGCATATTTGAAATTGAAAATGTATATTTCTTCAGGATTTAGCAACTTATGTGTGTTACCTTCCGAGGATTAAGAAAAAATAAAAATGAAAATGTGGGTCTCTTCAGAATTTAGCAACTTATGTGCGTTACCTTCCGAGGATTTAGCATGTTGTAAAATGTAAACTATAGTATAAGGGAGAACCTATATATGCACCCCTCCTTATCGTGGCTATCTAATAGATAGGATAAGGAAGAGAAGGAGGATACCTACTTCACAAAGTAAGGAGATATCATGTTAGCAACAATGTACACTATATTCTTAGCGAAGAGTATTGACCCTTACATCTAAGAGCGTAGATAATCGTGAAAAGGATATGTCACTTATGGAAAAAGGATCCTCAAAGAGGAAGAGATCTTACCAACAAGAACCCCACCGTAGAGGAGTGCTTAGGATAAAATATCATCTTTCAAAGAAAAGTAAAGAGGGATCAAAGATTCAATCATCAAGCCCCTTGCAATTAAGAGGAAGAGGAATCTTGGAATGAAGGAAGCAAACTCTAAACCAAAGCAAAGGCAAGAGTTTATAAAGAAAATAATTTGCAAAATAAAGAAGAGGTGATGACCTAGGACAACCACCTCTCATATAAGAGGGTATCCATAGCCAAAACATAATTATTTATAAGGAAATAATGTTTGTAGAATAAAGAAATGCCACTAAGCTAAGGAAAGTAGATCCTTAGACAAAGAGAAAGAAAGAGAACCTTTCCCCCAGGGATGAAAGCAAGGGATATACCAATCATATCAAGATATGTTGTAACAAAGAGATATCTTTGCAAAACAAATATCTTAGAAAAGATATGATTAATATTTGAAGAGAGCTATGGATGATTATGAGCAAAGGAAGGATGTACCATAATATAAAACCATAGGGATAGAAAATAAAAATAATAACCAATTAAGCTCAAAATAGCATACTGTTAGTAATAATTGAGAGGGGGGTGAATCAGTGGCCCCAAATTTATCCTTCAAATTTAACCACTACTCAATAAATCTCAGATTATTATGTCCCTACAAGATGCATGCCATGAAATACTAATAATAATTAACTGTCCATCGGTTTTCTCTGTCAATCCTTATTCTTTCTTGATTACCGATAAGAAGTATAACTATTTACCGAAACTCAGTAAATAAGCAGAGTATACTGATCAATCCAGAGTTAGCTATGTAAGATGCAAAACAATAAAGAAATGAATCATACACACATAACACATGAATTTTAACGTGGAAACCCTGTTAAGGGAAAAACAACTAGGACCGGTACCCCAAATTTTCACTCTTCTGAAGTGAGCCCTGTTAGGAGCCAACCATGTTAAAGGTTACAAACACACTGTTAAGTGCAACCTTGTTAGGGGATTTTATACATAGAGGTTGTCACTTAGTATCGGGCATCTATTCCTACCATCCTTGAATAAGCCTCCTTCTTAGACTGTCAAGAGGTATCTGTCAAGTCCAATGCTACTTTCATGAATCAACCTTTTTATCACTCCTAGAGATGTACCTCAATATATAGAAGACTGTTAAGTCCTACTTGGTTAAGAGACTTGATGCTTCAATGGTTGAACTAAAACACTATGACCTGTTCATATTGCAACTTGAATTGCAGATTTTTAGATCTATTTAAGTACATTACCTTTCTGACCAATGTATCAATTCAATCCTTGTGCTCCACACTTTTTGCTTTGTGATGTTGTGCTCACTGTTCGTCGGTGTCTACAAAATTCCTTAGCTCTCCTTCAACTTGTTTGATCAGTACTACATGAAGTTATTCTTCATCAGTTTCTCTTCAGCATCCTCTTTCTATTCACTCCCCTCAATCCCATTCATAAATGAATTAAGCTTGTCTCTTATATAGACATAATATTCATTGTTTCTTGGTTCTTGATTCTTGGCGTGATAAACAATCCAGCCAATTAGATTTAAAGCATAACTCCTGATTTGTCCCGTAGATATCTTCTTGCCAACTGTACAAATCAGATTTAAATCAATCACTTATCTGTGGTCAGATAAAACAAAGTAGACAACCAGTTAAGTCTATATTTAGCTCTGCTAGCTAGATATTTTGTCATTTTCTAAACTCTTTTTTCTGTCGGTCACCACTGCAGTTATTCGTCGGTGACAACTGACTGGTCCATCAGTGAGACTTCAGTTAGCTTCCTGATCTATGTCCTTTGAGCATCATTGGGATTTTACTCGTTAGGCAACTCTGTATCTTGGTCGTCAGGCACTTTGAGTCTTTAGCTCGTCAACCTTCTGACTTTTCTCGTCGAGAATTTTGTGGTTTTGCTTTGTTGGGCAATACTATGCTTCTGATCATCGGGTATCACTGTGACTGTTCTTCTTTTCTCTATCCGACGGTGTGCACTCTATTGGTATTGTTTGTCACTTAGTGAATACTTGACTTTTATGCATTGCTAAAAGCATAACTTTGGTTCCTTTGGTTCTCTGAAGTCTTTGGCATTATGTACATGACCGTACAGATGATATCAAGTTGACATCAATGAAAATACAGTCCATTAACTGATTTAATGACTTGCATTATCTTTCAACTTAACATTATCAAGCATTCAATCAGTTACATGTCATCATTCTCTCCCTTTGGCATTGATGGCAACATACTATATTATCACACTATACTATTTCTAATACAATATGAAATACAACAGTTGACAATCATCAAACTACCAATCTTTTTGTTCTGTTAACCGATAAATGTCTGACCATCGATAAGCTCTGTTTTAGTTTAGATTTGATTCTTGCAGCTCTCTCTCTTCTGATGTGTTGTGTTCTCTCCTTGTGTCAATTTCTCTCCCTTGACTGTTCTTCTCTTTTTATATCTTTTTCTCTTGTCAGCAACTTTCCCTTGATAGTGATCAGGTTATTTTAAAAAATCAAGTTGAGAAAACTCAAGAGGATATGAAAATTCTTAATAGAATGGGGATAGGGGACAAACCAGTGGTTGAATGCCTGAAGGAAATGAGAGATGTTGTCGGCAATTCGGAAGCTCAGGCTGAGTATGCCAACAAGGTGGAAATAATGGAAAAACAAATAAATCAAATTAAAGACAAGATGGAAAAGGACAACAGGGAT
>MU223501.1:1830939-1871886 GCA_018584345.1 Thuja plicata
TATATATATATATATATATATATATATATTCAAAGGAGGCATCCCTTTATTGTTTGGGGTCTTTATGCTATTGCCTAGATTTAGTGTTTAACAATATTAGAAAGATTGATGAGAGAACACACCAAAGACAAAGAGCTTGTGCTCTTAGAGGTGACATGATTTGATAAAATATTTTTCACTTTACAAAGCATTGTAGGAGTGCTACCTTATATCTCGAGTAGATGTTTACGAGCAATGTGTGACTGGACTCTCCAAATTCCAAAAGGTTAAAAGAGGAATAGTTGCAGAAATAGTGTTTGATGAATTATTCTTTAAGAGTGGATGGGAGATAAGAAATAGCAAATTTAAGTGTTATAAGGATTTTTTCGTTACTATTTTTAATATTATATTAATTATAGAAAAATCATTTTTAATATTTTAGGTGGAAAGTGTTTGCTCAAGGTTATGTATTTCGATGAAGTTGATAAAATCTCAATGGAATATCTCTATGAAGTAATAGATATAGTCAAAGAGACTATATGGCATTATTATGGTGCCAAAAAATTATAAGTATTAAACCATTTGCCATATTTATTGCGTACTTTTTGTAAAAATTTAAAATGATGAAAAATAAAATTAACTTATTGTACTGACAATTACATTTGAGTAGGGTATGTTTTCCAAAATCTAAAATGTCAATTCCAATTTTTACTCTCTATTGCTTGTATCCAAAAATGTGTTTCCCATATTTATGTTGCATGCTCTATAATTCTCTATTATTAGAATCATTTGTAATTCACATTTTGTATCTTGATTTATAGTAATAAATCAATAAATAACCTTCTGAAGATTAAAATCATATCATAATATATAATTTTAAGGTGTATTTACTTTACCTACTTCACATATTACAAGAAAAATGTTTTTGATTAAGTAACAAACTAGGTTGTTGAACCTAGAACAACTAAAAGCCCCAAGGGCAAAGATACATAGGCTATTGACAAACCATTAACAAAGTTACACAAACTGCTAATAGACCACATACAATGCACGAACAACACTACAGCTATCCCACATCAAGAGTGGGTTGAACTTTCACCCACAACTTGAGGACTTGTTTGGGAAGAGGGGGAAGAAAGACCTTTCCTTTGTTGCCTAACAACAATCTAAGCAATACTATAATCTATAATACTATTACAAGAAGAGGTAAAAGGGGAAACCCCCATGGAGGTCTTGTCAACAAGCAAAGAGGTAGAAAGGTTAACATCCTCCACCGAAGGTAGGAGTTGAATAGGAGCAACATGCAAAGGAATTTGCAAACATGGGGTAGGAGGTTCCCCAACAAAGTCCACAGGGAACAAGGGGCCCAAACCAAAAATAGAGGCTCGTCATCACCCTAGGAGGATTCATCATAATCCTACAAGTCGTCAAAAGAACTAGAAGCCTGGACAATTAAGTGATACCATTAGAATCCTTACACCAGGTACCTTACAACACAAGAGAGATAAAGCTTGTGGGCAAGTGACTAGTTGATAAGCAATAATGCATCAAAAAGGGATGTCCTCATAATCCAATGACTGGGTCCACAACCTCTCTCCAACCATCAAATGCTCATCCCCATGAAGAGGCCCAGAGATGTCAATATCAACCAAAATGTGAACAAAAATAGAAAGCCCCATGAAGGAAGTGGAATCATCATGCTTCAAGAAGTGACTACTAGAGTTGTCAATGACCTCATGACAAGACATCTCCCAAATTTTGAGGGGAAGAATGGGAAGTCTAACACACACCAGACACACGTTAGTGATTCGATGAGAGAGTTAAAGAAAGTTGTCCAAACTTTGATCAAGAGTGCATTCCCCAAGCCCAAAACTTACTCAATGTCAAGTTTTATCTTCAGAAGAAGCAAAAGAAGCAATAAGGGCTTCCAAGAATCCAACACCTAGCAATGAAGATCTAAAAGAGAAGGCCAAAGACCAAAGAACCTACACACCAAACCAGAACATTGGTAAAAGTCCTCATTTTCTACCACATCTTGGTCGCACACCACAATAGGGAAGGTTTTAGCACAAAGAAAGGGGCAAGATTTCCTTCAACAAAACTAGCTCCATGAGCAAAGCTTAGACTATCGACAGTAGAAATAAACCTTAAAGGAGGGCAGAAACACCTCTAGCTCCAACCCCAACAAAAGTCCTAGGAGCATATCTCCCATTTGCAATAGTAGGACCTTCGAAGTCAGTTAACCAAGAACCCACCATACCACAAAGGAGTAGAGAATACCCCACACAAAAACCAACCACAAACCCAAACAACACAGCTACAATTGTGGGCACAACAAGTACAAGAATAGGAATACTATTCAAAAGCCCCCATTAGATGCAACATAGGACACGGGTCATGTATGAGCAGGAAAGGAATCAGGAGTAAAATTACCTTAGTTTTGCATGTAAACACCAACATAAACAACTCTTCATTGTTGACATTATAGAAAGCAACCTCATGACATTTAAACCTTGGTTGTTGGTTCCTAAGTTACAAGATTCAAGTTCAAGTTCAAATTCACCAACAATAAAATTCAAATGAAATTCGAGAAGAGAAGAAAAAATCATTATTAAATTTACTTTATATAGATTGATTTTTTAGAAAATATAAATATTATATCTACAAAATTATTAGAATAAACAATATTAATTTGTTAAATTTTATACATTAATACTTAAAAATCTAAGTTAATATATTCTAAAATATTAATTATATTAATATTAAATATTAATATTAAAAAAGTTATAACAAAGTAATTAAAGAAAATTATATTATGTTAAATTAAAACACCGCGGCATTTTATGCCAACAGCCAAGGCATTGTGTTCGTTTGTGGCCCCCAAAGACTTCAGCGGCAGCAAGGCATACCTCCCAACGACAATTGTGAACTAGTTCCTCACTGATGGAAATAAGAAAAACTTTTGCCTATTGTCCTACGAATTTAAGGCAAATTTCGCAAATTTCAGAAATTCTCGTGTTTTATAAGTTCACTGGATTTCGAACCTCAAGGCAATAATTTGGCAAACATTATTGTGCCATAGGCTGGTCATATAAGCAAGAAGCCCCACCATTTTATCTTCCCTATTAAAAAAAAATTGTTAACTAAAATTAAAATTTTGTCAATAAAGTCTTCCAATATACTTTTACTACCTTCCTATTAACTTCAATAGATCAAAATCTTGAATTTCTTGATAATTGCTTTAATAAACAATAATAATTCTTGAACATGCCTACTACTGATTCATTTCAGATATCATACCTCAACTCCAAAGGCAATCCAAATGACCAAAACACTACCAAAACTCGAAGCAAAATATTAAATTTCAAAAGTTTTCATGAATTAAATTTGAAGTTTAACTACCTCCTACCTATCAACTAATTCAAAACTGCCAAATGCGCTGACAACTACAAAATGATTCAAATCAAATTATGAACTACCCGATTACAAACAGAAATTGTGCACCTGCAATCATTGTAAGCAAGCATATTAACACGCCCAACAGTAGATTACATTCTTGCTCTTATCACTGTAAAGGCTTGCAGATTTAAATACATGTTCATGGCATGCGATTCAGGAGAAATACACTTGACTGGGAAGAAATTTTACATATTATTAACACAAGTGACTCACAAAGAAGATGGAAGTAACAGAATACACATTTCTGACAGGAAAGTAAAACCCAATTAAACATTGCATAATATTACATCATTCAATTTTCAATTGTTTTATGAAACCTTAAGAAGCAAATTTCAAATAAAAACTTAAAAGCCAAATGAAATTTTGAAGAATCAGGGAGAATTGAATGCATACAGAAACTCTTGCAGGTAGGATTATCGTTTCTCCTATTGAAAAGTCAAGTTTCAAAAATTATGAAAAAATTAATGAGGACAAAATGACAGAGCACCATCTCTAGTTCAATTGATGAATAATTGATTAAATCACTTGCCCTAAGCAAGAAAGTAAGTTATGGTGAATGGCACTATTGCCAATAAGATACAAAGTACACTTATTCCATGTGCATATTATCTTGCTTTTCGTGAGCAACTTGGCAATGGTGAACTATTACATGTTGAATATCAGAGTAAACTTGAGATGACATTTTGCATTCTACCAAAAAGTGGGGATTAACTCACCTTGAGGGAACTGTATAAATTCCTCGAAAAAATTAAGGTTTGTTTAAACATAGCCTTATTACAAGCAAAGTGAGATCACAAGTTTCCATTCTTGGACATTGCCAACTTTAATCGATCAACAACATGAGGTAATAATTGAATCTGCTCCTTAATTGTCTGATCTACACATGATTCAAATTCTTGCATGTGTGAAACCTCCTTTTGATTAATGAATTTGGTTGCCTCTAATCTATCTTGACAAACCATCAAAGACCGCCTCAACCGCTCCTGAAATCATGGGACAGAAAAATTAAAAAATGAGTTACGGAATAAATGTTTTTGAAGTAGCATTAGGAATAAAGGCTTTGCATCAAAATATGCCACTGGATACATAATTGGTAAGCGAAATTTTGGCCTGTCGTTTATTTGCAAACAATTTACAGACAAACAATAGTGCTGAAAGCCTTGAAGGCTAATGAGTAGTCTTGTCAATAGACTTGTCAATGTCAATAGTCTTTATTTATCTCTCAGTATCTATTGAGGGTAGTTGGGTACATTTGGATATGTCCATACAAAAAAAACAATGATAATCATAAATATATACATATTTGCAGCCTTAAAAGTGTTAAAAGGAAAGAAGAAAATTTTGAATACTACATATGCATGCTAAACAAAAGTTAGAACTGCCATAAATATTACAAATTGGAAATACAATAATACTAATTTGATATCAATTTGTCAAAACTAGAATGTTATGATAGATATATTGAATTCATTGTTCATTGGTTCAACATTAAAAGAACACAATTACTAATTACTAATTACACATCATATAAGATCAACATCAAGAGCATCATTGACATTAGATGATGTAGGCAGATTAGTAGACCACATGCAACCCCACTACCACTTGCACTAGATAACTTTCCTTTCCTCAAAGGATGGTTTGCGCTATGAGAAACTCTTGCATCTGCTTCCTCTTGCTCTCTAATATATCCTCCTATTTGCTGAGGTGGTAGTTCATTACCATCCTTTCCTGGACATGCTGTGATACCCTATTGGGGAATCACACATAAATGAACTTTCACACAACTGTACAAGCTTTTGTACTCACATTACAAAAAGTGCATATCCAAACAAATGTTCCACCCCCTTTTACTTGTTCTATCATTTGTGCATATTTCCATAAAGGTGAATTTGGATCAGTTTTGAAAGTTGGAGAGCTAGCATTGGTCATCATTATGCTGTTAGCTACAAATTCAAAAACTAATTAGTAAACAACGAATGTTAAATATTTGATTTATTATAAAAAATAATTAATATAATTATAAATTTATGATTTAAAATTTTAATAACATAAACAAATTTATTGTTTATAGTCATACTATATTACTATTTATTTAATGCAAATTAATATACAATATAATAATTTTATTTCTATTTTTTATTTTTTATTTTACTATTATAGTTTAATTAAATATTAAAATTAATTTATATTAACATACATTTTAAATTAAATATTACAATTAATATATATTAATCTACATTGTAAATTTAGATGTTCTCCTTTTGAAGAGACAATTGTTGATTCTTGTTTGTCCATATCCCCCTGTTGTTGAAGTGGATCTGTGAGCATGTCTTTATCCTCTTTAGAATTTAAGGTGTGGTGTAGCCCATTGCCAATCTCCCGCTTCAGATTATTGTTGTAGATCCTATTACCCTCAAAGGATGGATACTTCATTCGAAGGTCTATGTAGTCCTTGAGATATATGTCCATCTTCCATCCACCATCAACCCGATCCTACTTGATTTGCTTCAGTGACTCAACCAAAGTGAGCAGATGCATTTCCAGTTGCTTGATCCTTGGAGGAAAAATCGGCATCGTCGGTCTTGTATTGGTTCGATGTGTGCATGACATCTCGCCCTTCATTCTTCCATTTGCGAAGCACTTGAGTGTCTCACCAATCTGCTTCTATCCTCTTGCTATGGTTTGGCAGAGCTGCTGTTGACTTCTTTTTAGCTCCCTCAACAAGACTATCATATCCACAAATGCATCTTCCATTCCATCACTGGGTGCCATGATTTGATCTGAATTTCCCGACAGGCTAGCCAAGACCACCAGCTCTGAAACCACTGTAATGTACCGCCTTGTACAGTACCTAGAATTTCTACCACACAACACTTAGACCCCACACCCGTAAGCAACTTACTCTCACTCGTACAACAAAGCAGTCATACGCCACAAACAATCAACCCCATTGTACGCCAAGCACCCCACTATACCATACGCCCAATCACATTCTCTCATACGGTCTAATTTTCCTCCCTTCCACTCATACAATCCACCGTACGATCAAACCTTATGACCAGTTGCACCTCTATACGGCCCTTTGGCTTCCACCTGAAGGGAACTTCACCTCCACCCGTAGGGTACTCACCCGTATGGATTCAACCCCTACAGCAGGGTCTATACCATGATCGTACTTCCTTCCTATAGGCGCTCGAGGTAATGTCGAGCAGAGGGAATATGGTGATGCGATGAAGTGTATAATGTTCCAAGTAATATTATCTTACAGGTCACACTAGCAATCAGAATGAATTGCCAAGAACAGAGAATTCGTATTTGCAAGATATATGCCAGATTACATCAAATTTGTCTTCAAGTGAAGACTTCACAAATTTGACATTCAAGTACAAGGTGAAATATTTGAGATGATATTTTCCAACAACAAACTAGGGTGGCTCCTAACCACCGAAATTGCAACTACAAAATAAGGAAGGTCTTCCACCTCTGAAACTGCACAGAATACTCAATTCCAACTGGAATCGCAAATACAAAGTAACATAAATTCCATAATAATTACCTACGGTGCAAACCATGGCCTTATAAAGAGCTCCAGGAAGTTTCCCGAAGGGTTACAAATAGGTCGACATACTTTATTTATTATTTTATTACTTGGGCTCCTTTTATTTATTAATTAATTAAATAGATTCTTATAATAATATTTAATTTTGGAACCACCTAATTAATTATTTCACTCCATTAATTTGGGAAAATTACAAATTTGTAATGTCCCCAAATTAATGGAGTGAATTAATTTAATTAATTAATTAATTGGTCCCAAAATTTAAATAATATTATAAAGGACTTCTTTAATTAATTAATTTAGTTATAAAATAAAATAATAATATAATAAATAAAATGATGTCAGCACGTGGTAACCTTCCGAAAACTTCTTGGAGGCCTTTATAAGGCGATGGTTGGCAGTGTGGGAAATCATCGTGGAGTTATCTTTTCTTGTGTATTTGCGATTCCAATTGGAATTGAATCTTGTGTGCAGTTTCGGAGGTAGAAGACCCTCCCTAGTTTGTAATTGCAATTTCAGTGGTTAGCAACCACCCTAGTCTGTCATTGAAGATATCACTTCAGATATTTCACTATGCACTTCATTGTCAAATTTGTGAAGTCTTCTTGCGAAGGCAAATTTGTGCATCTGGATATAATCTAAGAATATAAATCTCCAATTGATAGCAATTCATTTCTATGGTTTGTATGTGTTCTGATCTACGATCTATTGTGTTACCTTGGATTATACTAATAGTCAATCATATTTATGAATAGATCGAGTATAATATTTAGTCATCACGTGCCGAGTGATGAAGAGAGACGAAGGGTGCCTAAGGCGGAGTGCGGTGTGCGGAGTGTATAGTATAGCGTGCGGACTGCGGTGTGAAGTTGTGTGGTGTGCAGCGTATGACATGCGAAGTGCAATCGTGCAGTGCGTGGTGTGCAAAGTGCAGAGTGCAGAGTGCAGAGTGCGACTGTGCAGAGTGCAGCGTGCGGCACATACAGAGTGCAGAGAGCAACGTGCGGAGTGGAGTGTGTGGTCGTACAGTGTGCGGTGTGCGGAGTGGGTGCAAAGTGCAGTCGTGCAATACATGGAGTACAGAGTGCAAGTGCAACGTGCGGTTGTATGGTGTTCGGCGTGTGTAGTGCAGTCGTGCAGTGTGTGGTGTACTGTGTGCGGAGTGCAAATGTGTGCGGTGTGCGGAGTGTGTGTGGTGTACGATGTGTGCTAAGTGCCAAGTGTGTTTTGTTGTACGAGGAATCTTGAGCTCAACTATTTAGTGCCAAATTTGAGTTGGTACATTACAAGATAATTAATATAATTATAAATATGATTTAAATTTTTAATAACATAAATAAATTTATTGTTTATAGTCATTATATTACTATTTATTTAATGCAAATTAATATACAATATAATAATTTCATTTTTATTTTTTATTTTTTATTTTACTGTTATAGTTTAATTAAATATTAGAATTTATTTATATTAACATACATTTTAAATTAAATATTAAAATTAATATATATTAATCTACATTATAAATTTTATAAAAATATATTTAGATTATATTAGTACTATTGATGAAGACTCGAATCAAATCATTAAGTACATTATTAAATTAATATTGAGTTTGATTAAAATTACAAATTTAAATCATAAATAAGATTTGTACTTTAGGGCTTAATTCCATTAAGGCAAGGCTAACTTATTAATTATCATAATGAGTTGTAATGCCTATATGTTGGTAGCTCAAGGATGGGGCATGTGCGACATTAATGAGCTAAATAACTATCCTCATGTTGCTTAGCTGTAAGTCGGACTTTACTTCGTTTGAGATGCTTAATTATACAGGAGGTTTAATGATTTTATGAGCTCTGTCAGATTACAGAATCTTTCACGATCTATTTAGTGTTACTCTCACCTAGAATTGATAGTCGACATTAAAGAGTTATTTATAGGGATTTCTCCAAATCTAAAACCATTGAAGTTTGCTAAGTTGTTTTTATATGACTAAAAGTAAAACTATCCAAATGTTATAATACTTTTGTTCCTATATAATAAATATTATATTTTAACAAGTACACATATAACCTTACTAGATAAAACAGATTCAATTAAAGGCTAAAAGATTCAATTAAGGCTACTTAAAATAAGAGTAAAGGACACTGTTCTCCCTAAAACCAAGAAGCGGAACCAGGGAGGGAGGAAGACCCGTCTGAAATAGTCGGGAAAAGACCCCCAATCTTGTTACCGGCTTCTCGGAGATATCCAAGGGGAAGTATTCGCAAATACATCCTCAGACATCTGATAACTAATATTTTGTTCCCGAAAAATGTGTATAAGAATATATATATATACGGCAAGTGTTTCAAGAAAAGGGCCAGGGGAGAAAGTAAGCGATAATAGAGAGGAGGAAGCAGTGGGAGTGAACGAACTTTGAAATTCTGAAGTCAGCCCTGGAACACCATAAAGAAATATTCTGGCATGACGGGTATAAAATATGTTGTAATACAAAAGGAAAGGAAAAGTAACAAAACAAATGATCCCCTATATCAGGATAAGGACATCCTGGGTGCTAATCCCGAAAAGCAGATGGCATATGGAGAGTGAAAGGCTAGAAGAACCAAATCCCAGAATCCAAGGATATGGAGGTAATATCGAGCAAGCAACAGTGTCAAATAGTTTCCGAAAATCTGAAAAAGCCATTGTGAGGCCGCATAAAAGGGACCAGTTTGGGTAGGTAGGTTCCAGGGGGACCATAGTTCTTCAACGCTGGAAGCAGTGGGAGTGGACGAACTCCGAAATTCCGACGATAGCCCTGGAGCACAACATAGAGAGATTACGGCAAGTCGGAGAAATAATATGTTGAGATTCAAAAGGAAAGGGGAAGTAACAAAACAAATGACCCCCACTATCGGGAAAAGGACATTGGGCTCTTAACCCGAAAAACCGATGGCTTAAGGAGATCGTAAGGATAAGAAAATCCAATATCCCAAAATCCAGAGATATGGAGGTTATTTCGAGCAAGCAGAAGTGTCAAATAGTTTCGGAAAATCCAAAAAGCCATTGTGAGGTTGCATAAAAGGGACAAGTTCGAGTAAGCAGGGGGTAGAAGGCACGGAAGCCCGTGGAAGGTAAATTACCGCAAACACTAAAAGTTAACAAGGGTGAGAATTTAAATATATGGCCTTGATAGGATATTTCAACTAAGCCTAAGAAACATCCTATCAAGACCCCAATTGCCTGTCATGAGTAAATGTTATACTCATCTAACCACTCCCACGTACGGAGTGCCCAAACCTGCAATTAAGTTAATGAATTTTGAATTCAGGTAATAAAGGCATAGGTTTAAGTGACAGCGAATTTAAGTGGGAGGTTAACCTAAAATTGAATCTCAGAGTGATTCTAAAAGGAAAGAACTAGTGAAGCAATCAGCTAGGCGAAACCACCACAAACACGTACTACGAAAAATCACATACATTGAAGATGGCCCTGAAATATTACATCTACAACCATCTGAACACTACCAGTAGCGTTTGGAAAGATATTGGTGATACCAGGTTGAATTTGTATGAATTGCAAAATTTGTACAGAAGAGTACATACCCCTCCCTTACGGATATCCCATAACACAGAAGTTGGTTGAGAGTGGGTTAATCCAAGCGGCAAGTTTTCCTGTTGCCATCCAGGCCCCAGAACTTATAATGGAGTGCATAGCCCGATTCGACCCTGGCAGTCAGCAAATAAGGAATTCAAATAATGAAGTGGTGGTAACCTTAGATAGGCAATCAATGCAGAATTATTTCGGCCTTCCAACCAGAGCAGAATATATTGACTGGGACTTCTCAATGTCTGCCTCATATTTTAATGAGAGGAAATCGCGTTGGAGAGGCGGGATGTCAACTGATTGGTTTCTAGCCAAGAGGGCCCCAAGCTCCAAACTTTCGAAGACACTATATGGAACCAACCTAAAAAGAGAGATCATGGATATCCTAGTACTGCTACATCGCCTACGGGGGAATGAGGATGCCCTAAATTTTGAGTGGTGGTATTTCATCGTACAAACTATACGTGCCGAGAGTAGATATTGACTGGGCTCAACTTCTAAGTGACAGGTTGACCGAAATGCTCGTTATAGCTAAACGCATGTCCTCATTCCATATGTCTTCCTATATCATTTATGCCCTGGCCTGTGTACGCAGCTGGCCTGGCCTACCAAGCTCTAAAGAATATGAGGATATACAAGTATATGATTTCTATACATGTTTGCAGATGCATAAAAGTCACGAGAGTTTCCGGAGGGTAAATGATGCTTTCACCATGAGATTATGCAGGGAGCTCCAGGGCTGCCCCGAGCTCAGAATGTCCCTGGAGGCTTCATCGGTGATAACTACCTATGGTAGCCATTTCACACAATTCCCGACATTTACTTACTTTAGGATAGGGGCATTTGACAATTATCCTTATAAGTTACCCAGATATCCAGATGATAAGATCATCCTGGTAGAGCTATGTAGGCAGATCATTGAGGTTAATACCAGGTGCGGTGAACATCATAAAGCAGGGATACGATTTCCTATAACAGTTGGGGCATATACCTGCTCATCCAACACCAACGCCCTTAACATGATAAAGAGTGCCAGAGCCAAGTATACGTTTGAGCAATACAACGTGCTTTGAGCACACTTTGACCCAATAAATTATGTCAAGGATAATTTACAGCTAGGGTCATCATTCCACCATATACCCTCCTTAGAGGACTTTTGGGTGAATAGCAGGGATGATTACGACATGAGGGAGCGATCTTGGTCCCAACTCGTTGTGGAGCAGGTAAGACTCTATGGCATTAATATAAATGTGGAGGGGGTGTCAGAGGATGGGATGGATATACTATCACCACAATATGTGGGTAGGATAAAGGGGACCCCTCTAAAGCCCATCACATTTGAAGGACCAGAGTTGGATGATCTCGACCTAAGGATGGCTCCCATCCTTAAGCGGACAATGGAGTGGGTAAAATGGAAACAGACAGGCAAGCAAGGGGCGAGCTCCACAAAACCCTTGCCCACCCCAATTCAAAGCCCAACCACATTAACCGGCAGAGCAGCCAAATCAAGGCCACCGAACCAAAATGAAACTCAGGCAATCGGTGGGGACGATCAGCTACCTGAGAAAGTCCATAACATGGCACAGACATGCGAGAGCGGGTCATTGCCAATAATTAACCTCGACTCACAAGAAGGCTCCCATCAGGAAGAAGCAGGAGAGAAGATCATGGTTCCTCGAGGAGATTCACAAGAGAAGTCGCCAGGAGTACAGTCTTCGGGACCCCAGGGGAATACTCAGAAGGAGCATTTAAGCCTCTTCCCCCACAAGGTACCTCGCTTCTCATCCCCCTCCACATCAATGCAAACTCCTCCAATAGTGAGGAGGTTATTTGATATAGAGTCTAGCCACAGCTTCAAGAGTTCTATCATCACCTTCGTGGATAGAGCAGACAATTGAGAGAAAAAGGAAAAGAGAAGAGGACAGAGTACCTCCAGGTGATTTGATCGCTCAGATCATAAGAGGCCCTCCAGCAACAAAAGGAAAAAAGAAAACCCGTGTATTATCTGCAATGGGGAAGGATCAAGAGACATGGCTTGTCATATTGGAGATTGTCCAAGTCACGAAGAGACCAATCCGTTGTCTCTAGCGGATTATGAAGTGAGCAAGATTGATATAGGTCCTTCGCACCATGATAGTATTGTAGATATGTGGGAGTTCACCCACCAAGAGGTTAGGGATAGATTGGATGGGCTTAAGGGGGACAAGGCCAAACTCAAGTCCATTGTAACTCACCTTATTGAATATATCAGAAAAGCCCTTACCCCACTCTCCTCGCAGCCAGGGCAATCATCCAGTGAGACATTTGATCCCACATCACATACAAGTAAAGAGGTAATTGCACAATTGCATGAGGATCGTCACATGGGGCAAATTGGCAGGGATTGGATCCAGGATCTCAAGTCCAGAGGGTTGCCGCTAATCGATTGCCTTGGGGCTTACTATAAGGTTTATATACATCTTAAGGATGTGGTGATAAATGATATTCAGCTCCTTGGGGAAGAGAAGAGAACTACTGAGAGTCTCCAGTCTACGTTAGAGGAGTTGATGAAAATGAAGGTAGAGGATGCAATTGCCAAAAAGGTGTTGGAAAATGTCGATGAGCCTCTCCAGAGGTGGAGTTATTGCCTTACATACAAGAGGGACACTATAACAGAAGTCCATGAACATCTAGAACTCGTGGTAGAAACCCTCCAAGCAAGCATCTCGCATATGGAGAAATACTTCACCGAGTTGGGATGGGGTTCCCATCAGGGCACAGGTGATGATCTCATCAATATTTAGGGTATGAAGAGCAGGTATCAGAAGAGTATAGACAACATAATCAATCTTGCAACCTATCAGAGTGGGGATATATCTAAACTGACAGCCCTTGATGTTCACCTATCTACTGCCAACCAGGATGTCCAAGATATCTCCCAGCAAATCAAACAAATAAAGGATGACCATATCATTTGGACAGTGAGGAATGATCTGGTCACCATCCCTAAGGATGATAACATGACACGAGTTCTCACCGCCATGGACAGGCATCTAAAAACAACTAAGACAGAGGCAGAAAGGGTGCAAAGCGAGGAGGCAACCTAGGCTTACCTATTTAAGTAATTGCTTCTTATATTGCTTTGACAATTAACAATTATCTTTACTTTGCTTGGTTATTATAATTTTTATCTTAAGGAGATAAGGGGACAATACTATCCTCTGTTTAGTTTGTGATTGATCAGAGTTACCGATTTGTATCCTTCATACTCTAATCGTTGTTTATAGTTGATGAAAGGATTACTCTACATACTAAGTGAAGGATAACATCTTTGATTAAGGTTGTTTTACAATTGCTACTGTGTGATCAATGAAATGATTCTGTATAAATTTTTAGAGAGCATGACTAACCGCTCTTTTATTTCCTTCTCTATATATATGATTAATTGTTAATTTATCGAAATCCTGGCAAAGAACAATAGCCCTGGCCAAAAGAGCATCTAATCTCCAGTTAAGGAGAGAGCCTTTTCTTAAGGCATTGATGATGATAGCTGAGTCACCTTTAATCTCTAGTTTCTTACATCCTAAATGTATACATAATAATAATCCTTCCACTAGAGCAGATAATTCTGCCCCATCGTTGGTCTCCTTACCAATGAATTTAGCTATTTTTGCCACCTCATTTCCTTCCGCATTGTGAATGGTACAACCAATGCCAGCCAAGCCTGGGTTACCCCTTGAAGCACCATCAAAATTTAATTTGTCATCCCTCTTTTGGCGGTTTCCATTTACATTCATCTCGCTTCTTTTGTGACGATATACCCCCAATTCCAATAAAAGGAGGAATTATAAGACCTTGCCACTTGCCTCTCATCTTCTCATCCCAGTGTGACATACCTATTTCCTTTTTTATCTTATTCATGTTTCGATTATTTGTTAGTTCTACAATAGAGGCCTCAATTTTATTAATAAGTTGTCCCACATCCAATTTATTTTCCTGAAAAATCCTCCTATTGCGTTCTTTCCATATTTCCCATAGAATGATTGAAGGGCCACAATCCACAGTGAGCCATAAATCCTCCCTCGCCTGAGGATAGGCCAAGAATTTAGTAGATCAGTAATAGTGTTCAGAAGCGTTGATGTCCACCCAAGTTGTGAACATATCCATGTCCAGCATTGAGTAGAGTATGGACACCCAAGGAGTAAGTGATCAATTGTCTCCTCAATTTCACATAAAAAACATCTCCTAGGGCCATGATAACCCATATTCACAAACTTTTCAGCTGTCAGAATCTTCTTATGCCATACAAGCCAGGAGAAGAAACCAGCCTTAAGAAGACATTCTTTATTTCAACATAAAGTTGTCGGGGGGGAGTCTGTATTTCTGATTAGCCTTGATCTCAGCAAGTGATATCCCTCCTTTACTGTATAATCCCCATTCTTACTTCCATCCCAAACCAGCATATCCTTTTTAAGGTTCAATGATGTTTTCCTTTCTTCCAAACATCTAATCAAAGCAGCAGCATCCGCTGGGGAAAGACCAAGATCCTTCCAGTTTTTCCATTTCCATCCCATTCCTTCATCTACAAAGGAAACATAGTCAATTACTCTCTCACCTAATCTAGTCATCAATTACCTACGAGCATTCGCTAGATTCATATTAATCCAAGGCCCTACAGCCACCCCAAGAATCTTGCCAAAAAGGACATTCTCCCCTTTCCCAAGATTGCACGTGAGTTTATCTTGGATGATGGATCTGCAATCCAACATAAAATTCCATATCCTGGAGCCTTTAGGGGGTGACTTTTCCCTGAAAATATTAATGGGATCAGCATTGGTTAGATACTTCGCTGAGAGTATCTTAACCCATTTCAAATGTGGGTTTTTATACATTTTCCAAACAAGTTTGGCGCCCAGGGCTTTACCCTGTAGTTTTACATCTTTTATCCCAGCACCCCCTTCCTCTTTTGGACGGCACACCTTGTCCCAGGCAAGGAAAGAGAACTTGTCCCCTGTTCCTTGCCAGAAGAAAGACCTAACAATTTTGTTAATTTCCTCTCTTTTTGCTTGGAAGATCAATGCAAGCCAGTTGAAAAATGGGTTGAGCAGACTGAACAAACTGAACCTTTGTCGCTCTGCCTGCCGCAGAAAGCCATTTTGTTTAAGTTTGTCCGTGACATTATCCCATAATTTAGCCGTTCTAATGCCTTTTTCTAAGGGTAGTCCTAAATACTTGCAAGGCAGATTTCTTGATTTGAAGTTAAGGGTTCTACAGATCTCTTTTTTTGTTGCAGGAGTGTTAAAGAAAAAAAATTCAGTCTTATCTGGGTTAATTTCTTGCCCAAAAGCAAGAGCATACTAACCAAGGATAGATTTATATGCTACCGCTTCCTCCTTAGAACTTTGGCCATAAAGCATAGTATCATCCACAAACTGTTGATGCGTCGTTGATTCAATCCCACTCATAATCTTTATTCCTTTAATCCTATCCTCTAGCCTCGCCATATTGATAGCTCTCCCCAAAGCTTCTGTCATTATTATAAATAAAAAGGGTGATATCAGATCACCTTGTCTCAGTCCTCTATTTATCCCAAATAATCCTTTGGGAGAGCCATTCACTAGAATAGAAAATTTTGGGGTAGAGATACATTCAAATATCATGTTCACCCATTGTTTCACAAACCCGAAGGCAGTCAGACACTTTTTCAAAAAACCCCAGTCAACTCTATCGTAAGCTTTTTTAATATCTAACTTTATTAGCATACTGGGTTCACGATTATTTTGAACTGAGTGTATGGTTTCTTGTTCTATGATAACCCCATCATATATTGACCTACCTTGGACAAAACCTGTTTGTTCCTCACTAATTAAGATTGGGAGGAATTTTTGCAGCCTACTCGCTATTGTTTTGGTAAATAGTTTATATAAGGTATTACATAGCGCAATAGGTCTAAAATCATCAAAGGATTCAGCTTTCTCCTTCTTTGGGATGAGGGCAATAAATGTATTGTTAACTTCTTTTAAAACATTTCCTGAATTTCTTACCCCTTCTAGTGCCTCAGACACATCTTCACCTATGAAATCCCAGCACCTCTGAAAAAACATGCTGGGAAACCATCAAGCCCTGGAGATTTGTCCGGATTCATTTTGAATAAGACTTGCTTCACTTCGTCCATGGTGATTTTACCAAAGAGAAATTTGTTCTGTTCAGGGGAGATAATATTGGTGATGTTTCTAATAATGCTATCCTGGGCTTCCATATTCCTTTCACCTTGCATGCTAGAAATGTTCTCAAAATATCTTATCGCCTCCTTAGCCATACCTTCTGGTTCTTCTACTACTTCACCACCCATAAGTTTAATGGAGGTGATTTTGTTTACTATTCTCCTGTGTTTAGTGCTATAGTAGAAAAATTTAGTATTTCTATCCCCAGCATCCAACCATGTCTCTCTGGATTTCTCTCTCCAAAAGATTTCTTCGCTTTCCAAAACCTCTTCATATTCCTTCATTAAGTGCTTTTCCTCATCATAAAGGATTGAATCCATACCTTTAGCCATCACTTCCTTATTTACATTTGCCAGTTTCCCTTCCAAAGTGCTTTTGTTTACAAAAATATTCGCGAAATGATCGACGTTCCATACTTTTATTTTGTTCTTGATTATTTTCAATTTGTTTACTACCTGATATAATTTAGATCCAGATACCTTGATTTCCTTCCACCATTCTTCAATCATTTCAAGAAAACTCTCTTAAACCACATTTGTTCAAATTTCAAAGGGCAGTTATTCGGTTTACCCTCCTTGACGATATTCGGTATTACCGGGTAGTGATCCGAACCTGAAATGGGTTTAACATCAGTAGACACAGTGAATGGTAAGTCTACCAAGTTACCATTGATTAATAAATCTATCAAGTTTTTCAGCAATAAAGTTGAAACCCTTTCTCCTATTATTCCAAGTGAACCCATCCTTCGATGTTAAGACCTCAATGAGACCGTTTCTATTGATCCAATTATTAAAGTCCTCCACGGCACGGGGGAGTCGTTGGAGACCACCCCACTTCTCTGAGGCTTTAGTGATAGTATTAAAGTCCCCACCTATGATTGAAATCTCAATTGTACATACTTCCAACTTCCTCTCGATTCCCTTCCATACTCTTTCCTTCTCTAGATTGGGGTAGGACCATATACATTAAAGATCCTAAAACTAAGCGATGTCTGGATGCAATTAACAAGTCCACAGCTCCAGTTAACGTGATCCTCTAATTCAGTAAGAGACACCGTCCTAGGATCCCAAATGAATCCTAATCCTCCTGAGGCTCCCTTGGCTGGAGCACCCCAGAACTCTCTAAAACCCGGTTTCTTTTTTAAATAAGTTATTTTCTAATTGTCCAATTTGGTTTCATGTAGCATAATTATATCAGCTTTAGTTTGAGAAATGCAGCTTTTTAAAATTCGTTGCTTGTTAGGGGCATTTAAGCCCCTAACATTCCATGTTAGGATATTCATGGCGACTTGGGAAGGAACTTCCCCTTCCCTGCATTAAAAATAGCCGTCAGTTTAGCTTGGCAAGCAGCACATCCGTCCAATAATCTTAATTCATGTTTTGATTTCCATCCTCTTTTCTTGTTAGATTTGGCACAATCATGGGCTTGCAAACTAGGCTGAGTAGATGCGATCTCAAGTGTTTCCTAATCCTTAAGCTCTCTGTCTTCAAGATCTAATAAGAGATTACCAATATTCATTGAATCCTGATCATCATCTACCTCAAGACAACCCTTGATCAGCAAGTCTCTTTGTCTCATGAGTTCTTCCTTGTCACATATTTCATCCATAAATTGATCCATTAAATCATTAACTACAAAATCACACAGATGTTCAGTCAATAACCGCACCTCTTCCTCCGTCTCTGAAGGAACATCAAGATTGTTGTTAACTGGACCTTGCAGGCATTGGGCAGCATCTAAGATGTAATTACATGTATTTGTAGTATCCTCATTGCAGATCTCCACCATATTTGGATATTGCTCAAATACAATGTGAAAACCCCCTTCATTCTCATTAAATTTACCGAGATGCCCCCATGAGAGATCTTTAAATTTAAATTTCCTTCCACTATTTCCCCTTTTTCAATATCCTCTGTTGGAGACTCAACCCTAACAGCAGAAGGGGAGATATTACCTTTCATGTGAGGTGACACATTCCTCGTGTCCAACTTTAGCCTTTCTTCCATTTCTACTATAAGCTCTATTTGTAGTAATTCTGGTTTAATAACATAAATATCCTTCAAGCTCTCAATTGTGATCGGGTTAATAGTACATGTGTCTATGTCCATATTGACAATAATCCTACTATTAGATTGGGGCCTATCAGTTTCTACAATACCTACATATTTCCCTATATGATTACCTATATTTACAAAGAAATCTGAGTAGATCAATTCAGCTGGAATATTCGGGAGAAGAATAGCCCTATCAATTTTTAAAAAAATTAATCTTCTAGGATCAAAATTTGGGATCCAATCAATAAAGGTGAAATTGCAATCTTTGAATCTAGGGTTTTCTGATTTCAGAAAATTATGCTTTAATTCTATATAGTTGCATTTTAAAAGAAAAAAACCTTCCGAGAGAAGAGTCATACTTACCTGTCCTTTATATTTCTCTTCAAACCATTCAACAATTTCTTTGATAGGACTGCCATATCCATTCCACCGAGCGAATATGGTAAATTTTTTGCATAGCTCTTTAATCTTCTCAATCTTCCCAGATTTCATTTGGATAACATTTGTTGCTGATAGCTTAGCTCCAAAAAATTTATTGATTCTAGAGGTAGGTTGGCATCCCTTCTCCAAGTTAGAAGATGACCGGAATTTGAGAGAATGTTGACTGTGGATGTTCGCATTGTGTTTCGCAAAAATCCTAGATTGCCATGGGGTAAAATCAAAGAATTGGGAAAGGTGGGCGAGCCAGGGATATCTGGATGGAGTACATCAAAAGTATTACATAGAGGAAGACCAAAATCCTGTTTCAAAGACAGGAGCGCAGAAAAGCCCGAACCCTGCCTCTTCTTCGATTTAACCTTCACCCATTGCTTAAGGATCAGCAGCCACATGTTCAGCTTTAAATCCTGAGTTGTGCCCCAAAGGAGCAGGAATTGAGCCAAATGTCAAACCAAATGCATTTTTTGACCCAAAATACCCACTGTAACTATTGCATGCATATTTAGTCTTCTCAAAAAAGGAGAATTGTCGATCAATTTTCTCCACTGAGAAAGAAGTCAAACGCTGTCTAGAGTAGTTGAATGGGACCCGCCAAGAGGAGGAACAGAGGCCTCCCTAACTCCAAACTTCCACATCGGAAAAAGCAGCAGATCTTTTTCCCAGGGTGAAAAATCCTCCAGAGAGTGAGGAAGAGGAGCACGCAGAGGTCCTGTTCCCCAAGAAGAAACATGCTTGCACGTGGGGTCAAGATATTGTAGATCCGGATCGCGCAAGGGAATTGGCTTAGCCACAGACTTCGATCTAGGACAGCCCTTCTGAAAGCTAGCGATTTTTTGCTGAAATTTAGCAGAACGAGCCATTTTCTTAACATATTTAACAATTTATAAATATAACATTAATAATTAAATAATTATAAAATTAAAAAACCAAAAATATATATTGTATAATAATGAATAAACAATATTAAAAAGCCTATGTAATATCAAACTTCAAAAGTGGAAAGCAGATATAACTGCCTGCAAGTGTTCCGTCGAGAATATGATGCTATTTGCGAGTGCACCGCAGGGAATTTGGTCTCAGAATTACGGTTGAAGAATCTGCTCTTCTGCAAGCAATTGGAGATTTTAATTTCTCTGCTCCGTACTTTTCTGCAAGTGGCTGGAGATTTAACTTCTCCTGTTTGCTTCCCATATTTAGTCCTCGGTCTTGAATGTCCACGCTTTAGGCAGGGTTCCAATGGGGCGGGCTTGGCCTCTATTTTTGAGGAGCGGGAGGTCCCATGAGAATTTTTTGGGTGGACTAAAGGTTCATTTAGAATCTTTTCCTACAAAATAGGAGCTCCGACTTTTTAGGCCTCTCAATTTGAGCGAGTGAAAATGGGGTGGGGCTAGAAAGCTTAGGAAAAAATTATGCCACATGTCAACAATCTGCTCATTATTTTTCCACCTAAACTAAATAAATCGCCCCCCAAAAAAAAATAGAAAGAAACTTCCAACCCTTAAATCAACACAACCGTTTGAATGTGTTATAAATCAATAGAATTTTTTTCATGAAATTTAATATAATTTAAAGGAATGAAAACAAATACACAAAAATTGATACAAATATCTGGAAAAGTTAAGTATCATATAATTTTCAAATAATATAAACATTTAAGTATTAGAAGTAAAATTTGCATGCGGTATATGAATTCTAAAAAAACATGATATATATGAAAAATAGCATATTATAAAATCAAAATTTTAATTATGATTGTAATAAAATAATAACACCATAAATTTAAAATCTTAAGCTGGTCTTCACTCTAAAATTCATGGGACCACCAGCTTCCTTAAATTTAGGAGCTAAAATTTTTAAGTTGAAACAAACTATAAAATTCATGGGATCGCTCATCTTTAAATATTCCTAAAAAATCTCAGTGGCCACCCGCTCTATTTTTAAGGAAGCCCCCCCTCCATGGGACCCCAGCCTTACATCGTGGAAATCCTCCGTATAAAATATAAGTTTCCTTCTTAACACAGAAAGAATGGAAAAAAAACATTTCTAAAATCGCACAACCATTAAGATACGTTTTGGAAATCCCATTTTGATGTCGGGTTCATGGGGATACGACAAAATGTTTTTGAAAATATTTCAGACTGATACAAACCGAACCCTGGATGAATCCACAGGATTTTTTGGGCGTACCAGTTTCCAGTATGGCTTGAACCCAGAAACAGCAGGGCAAACCAGCCGTACCTGCAACTTAGGTAGGATTTATAAGGTTATTATCTAGATTAACTTGCAGACTTAGCAGGGTTAGAATCAGTATTGTTCAGTATTGGAGTCTCCTTCACTATTTAATACTTGCTGTTCTTTGATGGTTGTTTCTTAGACTTGCTGCTTTTATTGCAATGGGATCAGGGCCCTTTCCCTGCTAATCTAATCAAAAACAATATAATATGAACTTTTAACCCTAAAACACGAGTGAAAACCCAAAACAGGTGCAAATAATTTGTTCAACAAACACAAGCCCACAAAAACATTCAATAGCATTGGAAGTTGCCGTGTTTACATTGTTTAAGCTTCTTTTTTTCCAAGGTGGAGGATTGTGAAGGTGCCAAAGACTTTTGCTAGTGCTATGGAGGGATCTAGCTTTGCACAAAGGATGTATATAGATCAAAGGTATGTATTTTGTGAAAAAATTTCAAGTTTTAAAGATTTTTTTGGATTTTTTTAAAGCATTCTAAATGCTCTTTTTTGAGATTGATTCTAATTTTTTTAATTTGAATTACATACTCTAGAGTTACATTTTCATTTTTTTTTCATATAACAACATTTTTTTTCTTTAACAACAATCTATCTAGAATGACTACCAGTTCAAGTTCAATGGCCCTTGAATCAAATAGATAGCTCAAATATAATCAAGCATCTCCTCTATACAAATATGTAATGATGATTCAACTACTTCTACAAGTTGGGGCTTTTCTTTGGAACTGTAATAAATGCAACATCCAATATAAGAGCTCATATGGCCGAGTGAAAACTTACTTATGTGCCATGAGTGGCCATGAAACAGAGTTTATCAAGGACCAAACAAAAAATTGTTGTCAACGAAAAAGGGATGTCAAAGGAACAAATTATGGCATACACTAAAGAACAAGTGGTAGATGTTCCAAATGAGAGAAATTAAAAGTTCAGCCTTTATCAAAGAATGGATCAAAGAGGCCATCTACAAGGTCTCCTTCAATAGTAGCTGTCCCACAACCTTTCTTGGAGATGTCATCCATCCAAGAGCTCTCTTTCTTCCTACAAAAGAGGCCCATTGGATAAGGCATTTCAAAATGAGATGAGAGAAAATGCAGATGAATGCATTGAACATTTGCATTTACACCAATGACCTTCCTTTAACTAGGTGAGATCACCATATTAGCAGGATGCGGTGAAAGGATGTAGTCAAATACCCTCTAGTTACACAAAAACTAAGTATGAGAAGGTGTGCACCACCTTATTAGCAAATGAAAAAAAATTATAGAGACATCACTATAACTAATCAAGGATTCATGGGCTAAAATAGGACTATCCATCATTTTATGGATGGAAAGATTGCAAAACCAACTTTCAATTAATGTCATTGGCAGTGTTCCTTAGAGACAATTTTTTTGAAGGCAGTTGATCGTTGCAGTCAAGTGAAGGATGCAGATTTCATTTCTAAAATCCTCATTTGGTCCTTAGAGACGGTGGATACTTGAAACATTGTTCAAGTCATAACAAACAATGCAAAAAATTGAAGCAACAAGTGCTTTGGTTGAGGAAAGGTACAAACAAATTTTTTTGGACACCATACACTCCCTTAACTTGGTTATGCAAAAGATTGGCAATTAGATCAAGTGGGGAAAAGCAATATACAAAGGCAAGGAGATTCAAATGTTTGTGATGAACATGTCACAAGGCATCTTTATGACTTTTTCCAATTTTGAGTTGTTGAAGATGAATTTATAAAATTTTAATATTTACTTTAAATTTAGTTTTTGACATTTACACTATTAGTTTGTTGAGACTAGTTTTTCATCATACAATCATTTTGAAACCAGCTTGCGAAGGTGTGAGAGGTCTTGAGCACAAGGGTCATTAGCAACCAATGGAGTGTGTGAAAGCAATCAAATTTAGATAAAGCCCAAAAGGTCAACTCATTGATCCCGGATGATGATTGAAGAGCTCATTTGTACTATGTCTTGAGTTTCACCAATCCCATCGAGTATGATCAAGTTTGCGATGCAAATCAATCATGTTTGGGAGAAACCTATGATGGCATTTATAACATGTATGAATATATAAAGGCCATAATAGCAAAGAAGAATGATCCCAAAGAAATCTTGTTCCTTAGGGTGAAAACAATCATTCTTGACTGCTTGAACAAGATGACAACATCCTTGCATCTCCTTGCATATGCATTATCTCACAAATAGTACAACATAGGGATACTTTCTTTGCATTGGAGAATGGCACCATATAGAGATGACAAAGTTGCTAAAAGATCCAAGAAAGCATCAGATCCAGAAGTGGTGCATAATGTTAGGAATGAGTTAGCAAAGTTAAACTCATCACGAGATCATAGTATTTACACTCTTCAAGTCAAATACAAGACAGATGCTCATACATGCTGGTACCTCTATGGGCAAAGTTGTTCATTTGGCCTCGTGTAGTTAAAAATTCTATCACAAATAAGCAATTTTTATATTTTTTTAACATTGTTACCATTCTTTCACATTTTTAAGTTGTATTGACTTTCTATCCAATTTCAACAAGTAGCAAGTTCTTTGGCTAAACAGAATCAGAGTACACACTTTTATCCACTCCCTCAAACATAACCGATTGGCTGCATAAAAGCAAATGATTTAGTCAGTTGACAACCATTCAAATTTGTGCATTATAACACATTAGGAAGTCGACCACAAGCAAGGAGCAATGAAGAATTTGTAATATCCACTTTCCAAATTGAGTGTTAACAATAAATAATTATAATAATATTAAAATATAAAAATAAATAATAATATAACATAATTACAAACTGTATATAAGATGTCCGATAAAATCAATGAATACAAGATATATTAAATTCTGCTACCGCTTTAACTAAGCGGTCAAAGGGAAAATACTCATGTCACGATGGAGGGCAGATATCCATTTAAACAAAGATTTTGAAATGTTTAAGTTGACTAATAACTAGTCATCACCATTAATCAGATATCAGCGATCAGATGAATGACATAACATTGATTTGGGAAAAACACGATAATAAAGTTTAATATCCGTTTGGATGTGCCATACATGAGGATGTCACAAACGACAACTTATCCTCCATAGGTGTCGTGAAGGAGATACATAATTACGGCAATCAAAGTATGATGCCCGTGAACTTCCACCACCATATCTAACAGGGGTCAAAGTCTAATAAACAATGAGTCCATTCATATTATATTCGACTAAGAGAAAGGAAGTAATGCCAAGATAAAATGAAGACCCGATAAACAGAAGATTAGTTAAGAGGAGGGACGTACTGAAGGATTGCAACTCTTGCAGGGGGGCAACCATTGTAAAAGGACGTGACCTTCCAGCCATAACAAGGGGTATTTAAGAGCAACCCACTGAGCATTCCAATACAGAAAAGGAACAGGAATCGAAAAGAAAACATCTAATCAGACATTAAATATACCTATAACCGTGATAATTACATTATATGAGCAGCTTCTATAGTTCGTGACTCTCTCTTGGTAAATAAGACCAAAATTCTTTGTTGGCTGCTGCTGGCCTAAGGGAGATCGGCATCGAGAACAAGAAACACATCAACCGCAGAAAGAATCAAAGACAATTATCACAATTGCAAACATCTGCAGGATTATTGGAAACTCCTAAATTTCGTGGTAGGAAGGGTAGTCTCTTATATGCAATTATGACTTTATAGTTTATATAGATGAAGTAAAGAAAATGTTTTATATGCAAACATAATGTCTATATTTGACCATATGCAAATAACTGATTATATATATAATTAGTGAATATCTGAAATTAATAAATGTATATTACCAATATGAAATTTGTAATAATCAGTCATGTGAGAAGATGAGGTATGCAATAAGGGGGAACGGTGAGGCTTCATTAAGTACACCACCTCATGAAGCATGAGGCCAAGGGGGACGAGAGATTCCTCTCTTGGGGCTAGGGTTGAGTTAAGGGTGCCCTATTGTATTCCTTCCACCAACTCATATGGGTGTGTTATTGTGATAGCTAAGGAAAGGATCATTAACGATATGAGGTGAGTAAGAGTAATAGAGGGGAACAATGTAAAGTTTCCACTAGGTGTGCCAATCCCATGAAGCATGCGGCCAAGGGGGATCAAGTTTCCACTCTTGGGCCTAGGGGAGTGACAAATGAGGGCACCTCATCATGTCTTTCTTATCTCATTCCTCATTATGGTTAAGGCCATGAGAGTTAAGTGCTATAAATATGTTTCTTCTATAATCCTAAATATGCATTATATTGTTACCTAATCTGTAGGTTAGGATTGTACATCTCTTTGTATTATCAATTGTAAAGCTTAAGGCAGATTATATTACACTAACAATATAATTAGTTGGATATGTATATGCACTTGTTCCTTATTTGGAGATTGCAGCACTTATATTCAAAGCACAATGGGCAAACTATCCTACTTGGTAAGACATCTCTCTAACCCTAGTTATTGCAATAATGTTTGTAGGGTATAAATTAGGGTTTCCCAATTTGGGGACATTACAGAACTTAGATGCATAATTTGTATAGTTTGGGCGATGGCATGGCTCTTACACATGATGCAGCTCGTGGGAGTGGCATTATTGTTGCTTGTGGTTCAAATGAAGTTAAACCAAGTGACGACATGGATCTCGATGCTTCCGTCGAAGAACAAGCTACAAATGTTTCATTGTATTTACTTATTTAGTATTTACTATTTTCATATTTTGTAATGATTTGTCATATATGATATAACATTGATAATAGGATTATAAATTATCTATCACTATCAAGTATCATAGTATCAAATATCAAATTTATTTTCAATTTGGTATAGTGTATATTTTTAGTATCAAGTATCAATGTATTTTCAATTTTGTATAGTGTATATATTTTATATATACAGCCATACTTGTACCTGGGAAATAAATAAATAGTCGTACAAGCATAGCCGAACACGAAACACATTCCCTTACCAAGACTGGCAACCTAGTCTTAAGCATCGATGCTTTTAAACAAAGATGCAAGCATACACATAAATCAAACTAACAATCTTGTTTGTCCTTTTAACTTTGTCAATCAACCATTTTCTATGTTGCAGACCCTAATGTGCCCTTCAGCCCACTGAAATTTTAGACGGTCTACCTAAACATGCAGTTCTCATCCTTGTGTGCAAAAATTTAGGGTAAACCTTGCAATTTTGAATTATGCGAGCACGTTGTGATAATCTTGTAGGCAGCATTCATGAAAAAACCAACACTTTGCCAACACCTCTATAACTTGTATACTTGTTTACGCTTTAAAATGCAAATGTTGGGCAAGGGCATTGCTCTACCGATAATAGATATAGAGGTACTTACCAGTTTTTAGTAGCAACATCTTCTCAAAAAGACTTTCATTTTTTTTGCTTTTAGTCTCAATAGTTTATTGTGTTTTCAGATCCCTGATGCCTTCCCTTGATTTAAGTAGATTATAACCTTCACAGTATATTCTAGATGACAAATAGTCCTCAACTGCCATACCTCCATATGACAAAATCTTTATCATCAAACATCCCTAGCATTGGACTTCTCTATTGATTGTCAATATGCACAAAGAAAGCAAATCTTTCTTACCCCTCATAACATCATTGGATTTGGCTGCTTTATGATTCCGTTGCTATGATTTTGAATTCAAGAACCATTTTAAGGGAATAATGAGTTTGGCAATTAATTTTAAACAAAACAATATCCTTCCAGGTATTGATATTTAAAAGAAATAATTACTTGGAGAGATAAAGACTAATTAATCTCCAAATATATGCTCCAACAGGTCTAGCCTGCAAGTATGATTGGGCAATTAACACAATGATAGTTTGAGTTTGAGACCCGGTGGGATTTCTCCAAGTTGTTGCAGCCAAAAAATTTAACTAAGGTCAAAGATAGGCAAGGCTGATTGAAGTCCCAAACAAATTCTGGTGGAGTAGATACCCCAAGTCTAGAGCACTTGGCCAAATTTGATGATCTGAATTTGACTAGTGGACTTATTGATTGCTGCCATATGTCAGGCAAACCTGTTGAGGCTACCACAGAGATTGCCTCTATGAGCTTGGAAGAGGCACTCCTTGTATTTCAATTTTCAACAATTGCCATATCAAATAAAAGTATTATCCACCCATTTAAATAACATTAAATAATCATAACCAAAAAGAAAATTTGTAAGTGACACAAGTTCAAAACACCAAATTGCAATAAGTTGTCACCTAATTTGGACAACAAGGCCTTGTGTAATAACGAATCCAAGAATGAGATCTTTACTTCCCAAAACCAGTCTGCACCCAGTAATATTACTTGTTATCTTTAACTAAAAAAAGTTAAATGGCACAATAATTAGTAATGGAGGATAACTCAAGCAGTTAAACTATAACACCCATTTATCCAAGTTCTAAATGTTGTCATCTCATTAGGCATGTAATGAATCATAGATTAGATATACAATGCAAAAAAATTCGGAAGAGTCCCACAAAAATTGAGTAAAATGTATGCCTTGATTATATTCTTTAAAATATGACCGTATTCAATTTCCCCAATGGAGAAGGCGTGAGGTGATTGGCATTTATAGATCTATAGATGGGTTTGTCTGCATCTACCCAATATATAGATCTTCAACAATTGATGAGTTATTGACATATTTGAGTGATTGGACAATGAATGTAAGGTATGTGTACTCTATGTTCCCTGGAATGAGCCATGGTTCAATAATGTTCTTTTAATGTAAATTTTGTTAATTAGTCTTGTGGAGAAGATGACAGTTTGGTAATCAATGAACACTTGGCATTGTGTGGTTCACATCTGTGGATCAAGAGATGAGGAAAAAAAGCCCACATGGATGTGCGAGTTGATGAGAGGGCGCCACATGACGTCCCTATGATGTAGATTGTAAATGGCATCTAGCACTAAAGAGCATGGAAGTGGTTACTGCTAGCATACCCACTACAACAAATAATTTGTCTTATATCTATGAATTCAAAATCTACTTCTAGTGAGCTTTAAGCTACACTTTCAAGCATGTGGTTTGGTAGTTAAAGAAAACAAGTGACGCAGTCCTGGGATCAGGGGTATTGATTCTTTTGACAAACTACTGAGCTGAGCAACAATATGAAACTTTAAACAACCCAACTGAAATAACTCATTAATTTGCAATCAAGTACATTACAGCACGAGTAAAAGGATGATACAATGAAATTATGGCTCTGAATTCTAAAATGCCCTCACACATGCCTTGGCACTCAAACCTTACAACATACATGCAATCCAACCAGATAGCTCCAATACAATATTGAAGTATATCTTTATTAATTAACAACAAAACTCATTATAGTAGGTGTACAGAACATTACAATGCATTACAGCTCAATTATACATGCATGCCTTTATACATGCCCTGGGATTCAAGCCTTCAACATGCAGGTATTTGAACCAGACATCTCCTTCAACCTTTCAATAATTTTCTCTAATTCAAATGCCTGAAATGATTCCCTCCAGAAGCGAATAGAAATCAACTTAAATACCAAGCATAGAGGATTTGGGACACCCACCCCACATTCTGGCATGTTAGCACATGTGTCGAACACTTATTGGCACTCTGGACCACTTCCCAGGACGTTATAAGCATTTTTTTGTCATTTTCTATAGTCTTTTGTCATTCTGGTGGAAAAATCAGGAAGACAAACAATTACAAAAATTCAAGTACAAACAGAAATATCCTATAGCAGGCAAAAGTTCTGCACCATCTTGTAGCAGGCGAAAGTTCCACAATTGAATAACTTGCTATATTCTTCTCAGATCTTCACCAAATTTGGAGCGTGAGCACCCATTTGGCCCTTCTTCAATCTGAAGCTGTGTTCCACGGGGGCGCGTCCCCTGCCCTTGTACCCCTGTTCCCGTCCCGGGTACGAAACAGGGACGCAGGGACAGATTTTCAACATCCCCTAACAGTCCCCTTTTCGTTCCCAAATCGGGGACATTCCAGAAACTGAAAAAACAAAGTTTCCTAAATAGGGGACGGATTTGGGTACTGGGGACGGTTAGGGGACGGCTTGGCCGTCCCCGGTACCCAAATCCATCCCCTATTTCCCAGCCCAAAAAAAACGGCCGACAGTCTTAAAAAGTAAGTTTTTTTTAATTTGTTTGGTTTTCGGCAGGCCCCACGTGGACTCTAATATTAAATAAAAGATACTAAACCCTAGTATGGATGCTAAAAACATAAAAAGCCTAACTCTCTTTCATTTGTTCATTTCATTCGTTCTTGCCAAAAAGAAGAAGAAAGAGGAGCAGCAACAAAGCTTTCGTAGAGGACAGTCATATATTTGACATATATTTATTATTATTTGCTGATACATTATTGATTTTGATTATTATGGACATCTAATTATGGAGTTGAACTTCTATGTTTACTATTTAGTATTTTAGTTGGACTTCTCTTTATGTCATTTCATGCATGAAACTTGGAGCCTTTGGGCATTTTCGCTATATGTACGCCATATTTTTACAAGGAAAGTATTTGAACTTTGTTAATTTTCTATGTATTCATTGTTTTGAGCTTCTAAAATGTCTATGGTGAATGGTTTATCAATGTTATGATATGCATATTTGAATTCTTTCTATATATATAAAAATTCCCCTATTTTTTTAATAGTCATCCCCTGCCGTCCCCTAAAAATTGGCTCTGAGCCATACCCGTACCAGAAACACGTCCCCGTCCCTGTCCCGGAAACTCCGTGGAGCATAGATGTGAAGTCATCTCTTGGCCATGAACCAATTGGAAAACTTTGTAAATTGATTATCAACTCCTACAAGCAAAACAAGGAAAAATCTTCTTTTGGTTGATGCAAGATTGCCCTTACACCCTGGATGCTCCTACATCAAGGAGCTATCTATATTTTATCACATGCCAAGGAGCAATTCTACTCTAACTACGATTGGATTGATGCTTAAAAAGAATTTGACGATAACATTAGGGTCAAAAGGCCCATACAATATGAATGGGTTGGTCAAAGACAATACAACATAACATAGTAATCTTATATTTGAACTTAAGGTCGTCTTTTTTCTCTTTATCAAAGGGGTTGCGATTAAGTGGTAGGACCACTCAGTTCGTATGTTGGAGACCAAGGCTCACATCTCCCCAAGTGACATCTTAGTTGTGGTGGGCATACTAAAGCAGTAGTCCCACTTCAGTTGATTAATTGAGGTAGTCTCACTAGTGATGTTAGTGGTGCATATTGGAGAAATGAAGGAAGGGGATAGAAGAACTGATTGCCTCGCAAGAGGATATTGGTAGTACAGCATTCAAGCTAGAAGAGATTTGTAGTATACCATTTAAGCCAAGGGAGCTCGCTGAAGGAGGTTGCCCTATTGCAGTTAAGAGGTAATGCATTCAAGCCATAGGAGCACATAAGAGGATAAGAGGAACAACATTCAAGTTGGAGGAGCAAATGAGAGAGATGGAGGTGAGGAGTAGTAGTTGCCCTACAAAAGGAAATAGGAGAAGCATTCAACTCAAAGGAAAGCAAATAGGAATATTGTAACTCTAGTGGTATAGAGCATTAGATAGAGTGGTATCCCACACGTTGTAAGGGTTGGTGGGGCCAATTAAAGCAAGGTCATCATTTTACTGATTTCTCTAGAGCTATGCTGACTTCTCCATTAAATGCAATAATAGGTTTTATCACCAAACAAAGAAAGTAAAAGCTGGAAGTTTTTCCACGATAGGGCAAAGTAATATTCCAATCTCTTCATTCAAAGCTTGGAGACATTCAACCCATTTTAATAACTGTCATTCCAGTGGTTTTCAATATTGTCAAAGATGTACATGTAGCTTTAACAAGACTTGCACATGCAACAAGCTTCGATGCTTGGGTTCTTCATAAAGCTCTTTAAGTTTGTTGGGGATAGCCAAGATAGCTACAACATTTCATCTGCAAGTCGTTACAATCAAACAACTCTTCATTCATTAACTTCATTGGACTAGAACATTGTTAATTTTGATTGAAGCGCTCATATTTTTGGTTACTGGCCAAACTTCTCAAGAATTGTGCATTGGACACATCTCAGGATACAGAGCTAAAAAGGAAACAATCAACTTTACTCAAATGTGAGACCTTTAGGGGTAACAAGAGTGGTGATTGTTTTGTTACCTGGCAATGTGGAGATCTACGTGTTACATAGCCACCTTAAGTTATTAATTTTTCATCTTGGTAGTGTAGATATTCAAGTAGTAATTTTGCATGATTCCATGATTGGGGAGGAGCAATTTCATATATTTTAGAAATCTCTATAGGGTCTTACAAAAAATTCTGTGGCAAAAAACAGTGCTGAGTAGGTGTCATGTCCCAAATTAATTAAGAATCCAGATAATTGGATTCTGGCTCATTTTTCATATTTCCAGTGAGCTAAGGTAAGCTAAAAAGAATTATCTTATTTAATATTTATTTATCTTGGTTCCATTTAAATTCAAATTTTGGGAAATTGAGCCAAAAAAATGTTAAATATTAAAAGAATATCCCAAGGAAGCATTGGGATTCTCATGGGGGACGTTTTGCATATGGAGCTATTTTAGATAGGAATTTGTGGCAGTTATGATAGGTCATTTTGAGCTATGAAGAGAATAGGTGACATTAGGCAACATAAAATTGTGAAGTTTCTATGTAAATTCAAATTGTATTTTATAAAGTCCCCTTTTTGAAATAGGATTTAATAATAGCTAATAATTAATTAAAATATAAAAAAATAATTTTAAAGTATAATGTAATATAATTACAAGTTGATTGAGTTTAATGAAAGGTTGAGGGGCATGCCATGAAGAGTTGGGACTCCCTCAAACATGAGATATAAAACAGAGAAGAGTTATTTTGATTGGGAGGAAGGAAGAAACGAGCACAGGAACTAAGGAATGGAAGAAGAAAGGAAGGGGAAGGGAAGACGAAGTGACATCCAAAGGTGCAGCAATGATTAAAGGTTGTGACCCTTTCAAAGGGTGGTAATTCTGAAAGATTATGACTCTTCCAAAGGGAAAAAATGATGAAGGGTTGTGACTCTTCCAAAGGAAGATAATTGTGAAAGGTTGTCACCATTGCAAAGGGCAGACATGATGAAGAGGTGTGACTCTCCCCCACATTGGAAGATATTAAGAGGAGAAGGTTTCATTTGAGGAGGACATGCAAGGGAGATCAATTTGGGGAATAATATTATTTGCAAAGGCAACAATGAAAAGTGGTGACTCAATTCTATGAAAGGTGGTGAGCATCAATAATGTGTCAAGGAGAAATCATCCAAAGCAATCAAGGAGATCAAGTAAACAGTCCAAAATCAAGCATATACATCAATCCAATCAGCATAAGCATTCATCCAAAGAGCAGCAATCAGCATTCAAAGAGGGAATCAACGAATCTGCCCAGATCGTAACAGCAGACTGAAAGGCAAGATTGAGAGCAATCCCAAAAGGGGATATTACAATTGGTATCGGAACTTTGATCCTGCCAGCCTGCATAGTAAAGATAAGATGATGGATAACAAGATTTGAATGACATCATAAGGATGTTTTCAATGGTCATGAGACTGCTATAAGTGCTTTACAAACCTAAGTTAACAGTGGATGATTGAAGCAAATTCAAAAGACATGCAAGAACATTGGAGAGCATGTGGACAACGGGTTACAAAAGTGAAATGCAAGCTAAAACAGTTAGGAAGACAAATGACTAATATTTTAGAAAAGCTTTGCAAAGTCATGTGTACAATTAATGAAGGATAAGAAGAGGATAGTTGGATAGAGATCGCTGCCATACTCATTTGAAGGTCAAGTTCATTGATGTGTATGATACTGATGATAGGGAAAGATAGCAACCTGTATGAGTATGAAGACAGTCATGTCCTCATTCATGAAAAGTAAGCCAATATAATGTATGGAATAGACAAAGGTTGTGGAGTCAAAGCATGTAGAATTGTTGTTGCATTTGCATCTTCAGGGTATCAAGATATTCAAAGCAGAAACCTAAACTATTTGCCTTCATTGTGTGCCCTGGTAGGCCTTGCTGTTGTTCTAGTTGTAGAAATGAAGTTGTTGCAGCTGCCATAATTTGAGGTACATGGATCCTTTTATGCATGCTGGAGTTACAATCATAAAAAAAAGAATACAAATCCAAGAGTTAAGAGCAGATGTAAAAGAGGGTTATGAGGAAATAAAAAAGGGACTTCATAACCAGACCCTCGAAGCATATTAGAGCAGATCTAGAGCAATCCTAGGGTTGAGCAATATGAAGAGCACTTCAATTTTTTGTTGAAGCATACTAAAGTGGATCTATGGGGCATATTAAGCAAATATTTGAAGCATATTGGATCAAATTTACGCATATGGGAGCAAAAAGGCGGGGTTAGGCCCACTTTTTGGCTTTATGAGCAAAAGAATCCAGTTAGGCCCTCTTTCTGGCTCAAAATGGATTATGAGTAGAAGGATAGGGTTAGGCCCCACTATCTAGCTCAAAATGGTTAGGACCACTTTCAGCTCGAAATGGATTAGGAGCAAAGGATGGGGTTAGGCCCACTTTCTAGCTCAAAATGGATTAAGAATGGAAGGATGGGGTTAGGCCCACTTTTTGGCTCAAAATGTATTATGAGTGGCAAGATCAGGTTAGGCACACTTTCTGGCCCGAAATGGATTATGAGCAGCAAGATGGGGTTACAACCACTTTTTGGCTCGAAATGAATTATAAGCAGCAAGATGGGATTAGGCCAACTTTATGGCTCAAATGGATCATGAGCAGCAAGATTGTGGTTAAACCCACTTTCCAGCTTGAAAAAGGAAAAGATCTAACGACATGTGTATTTGCGTGTATACTTTGTGTTTGCACATATTCATAAGTATACTTGTGTTTTTATGTGTATGCTCCATATTTTCATATATTTATGTGTATACTTAGTGTTTTTATGTGTATGCTTTCTGTATAATTTGTGTTTCTATGTGTAGGCTCCGTTATACCTCGTGTTTTCATGTGTATGCTCTGTGTTATTAGAATAATATTTTTATATTTATTTAGTTAATGGTCCATAATGTAATATTAAGTCTAGTTAGATAGTTTCTAAATTAGTCTTCAGTTTTGGATTGTTTCTTTAGGAAACATTGTCAATGTAATTGCCTATATATGTACATTTCATTCTTTGATAAATAATGCAATTACCATTGTAACATAGTATAAAAGCAAGAAACAATTTTTTTTCGAAAAATTTGATAATCCTAAAAAATTTCGTCACGAATTTTTTTAGTGATAATTTATCTTGTCTTTGCAATTTGTGGGTAGTTTTTTTCTAATCACGAGCTTCTGCAAATTCGCGATATCAAATTCGTGTTCATCCTAGTCGTGGTTTTTCTGGGTTTCATTTGTTACAAACCATGTAAAGACATCAGCAATGCCTTTGTATTCGTGTTTTCTCTGCATGTGTCCATGTTCTATGCAATTTCATCTAGGTTTCTTCCTTTTCATGGTGTTGTTTCTAAGCAAGCAACAGACGAGATTTGTTTGTTTTTTAACCCGTGCTTTTGCTCATTTCCACGCAATGGGAGTTTGTTCTTGCACGCAATTTTCATTGCCTCTCATCTGTGTTCGTGTTTTTCAACTTGTGAATAGGGTTTCTACAACTTTCTACCAGTGACGAGAGTTTTTCTATTGTTGGCGACGGCTCTATAAAAAAATCTTTCCACCTACATATTTTCAGATGCAAATTTGTTCATGGGTTTTCATCGACGACCCTTTCTTGTGTCTTATTTCTTCTACAAGTGGTGGTTTTTAATTTTTCACAGATCTATACAGCTAGGTTTTGTGCAAAATTGCCATCATTGTCAACCCAGCTTAGGGTTTGCAGGTGATTAAATTTTCTAGGCATTTGGCAATCTACAGTGGCTAAACCCTTGGGTATTATTCTATTTATAGTCTCAGATTTATTTCATTCTATGTCGTGGATCTGTGGTTTTGAAATTTGTGTTTGCAATCTGTCTGTGCACATTGGAATCTGCGCCTCATTTTGTGTCATCAGAATTAAGTGTCTTCAATTTTTCTCATTTTTCGTGCCTCAAAAAGTGTAAAAGATGGCTTCTTTGACCAACATTTTGTTGGAAGGCAATCAAAAGTTCAACGACCACAACTACAATACCTAGAAGCAACAGATGATGACCATTTTTGAATATCGGTACCTTGACTAGATTGTTTTGGGCAAGTCAACTCGTCCTACAAAGCCAGGTCCAGACAAGGATAAATTTGATGAGCGAAATCGGGAAGTCGTGATGCTCATTAAATTCTCAATCACGAATGATCAGCTACCTTAGGTACCTTCAGGCAAGACAACTGCTAAAATATGGGAATATCTGAAAGGCTTGAATGAAAAGTTTGACAAGAGGCGTGCATTCTTTCTGAAGAACATGCTTTTCTTGATCATGATCAGTGAGAAAATGTCCCTGGAGAAACATCTAACAAAAATAAGGACATCTGTGATCAGTTGGGAGTGATTGGTCAGACAATGGAGGAAGAAGATATGGTAGTAATCACTCTAAAACGTCTACCAAAGTCTTATGAGCACTTCATTGAGACACTCAACATTACCTCAACTAATGTTGACTTGAAGTTTCCAGATCTTTGCACCAAACTTCTACAACAGGATCAACGGAGACAACAGTTTAGTAGCGGTGCTAGTTCATCCTCCACGGAACAGACCTTCACAGCAAATTCTTTTGCTTAGGACAAAGGGAACAATCAATTCTCTCAGAAAGGCTCTAATCAATCCCAAGATAGCTCCAAGAAGAAGAAAATTCAATGCAATTATTGCCACAAGTATGGTCACATGAAGAAAGATTATTGGCAATGTTTGGCTTTTGAATAGAAGAAGCAGGGAGGGTATCAACAAAAGGCCAATGTCGCAAAGCACACTGAGGGAGTCTACCTTTTATGCCTTTTATGCCTTTATGGACAAACGCCCAACAGATCACATCAAATCGTCTGCTTAGTACATTGACTCAAGTGCTTCTCGGCACTTCCCTCATCGTCAAGATTGGTTCACTGATTACACACCATTCACTGATTCAATTATCTTTGGAGGAGAAGAATATACTGTTGTCAGAAAGGGCAATGTGCAGATTTAATCTGAAGGGAGGAATTTAATTTTCCTCAATGTATACTATGTTCCAGGCATGGAATTCAACCTTCTCTCTTTCAATCAAATTATAAGACACTCTCCTCAGTTGGATGCGGTATTCAATTCACACAAATGTAGTCTTGCTGATCAGGGGACTCGCACTACAGTTATTGTGGGTATTGAGGATCATGGTCTTTATAGACTCGTTGACACTAGTGATTCTCAAGAGCATGCCATGGCAGCCAAAAGTTCTTCCATCAGCAATACCCGGCATCAGCAGTATGGGCATCTAAACATAGACTATCTCTCTCAGCTAGTTCAAGAGGATCTGGTGGTTGGTTTACTTAAGGTTCAAACTCAGAAACATGGAGTTTGCAGACTTTTCAGGCTAGAAAGCAACATCGGACTCCATTTTTGAATGGTGATTCTTGGCGAGCTTCCAAATGTTAAGGATTTAGTAGCTACGTGTGAGACCATTTACCTATGATGATCTGCTGTGAGTTTCTCAAAAATACATTTGTAATGATGGACTGTATTTATCATAATCTTGTTTTCTCATTCGTATGGATGCTCTCCTATGCACCTGTTTCTCTGACTTGTTCGGGAGTTGCTTCTTCTACAATTATGATATTACCTTCCTTCATTGTTTCCATCCAAGATTTTGAAGGTTCTCCTATCATGTTTGAGCACTTGCTACAGAGACTCCTTTGTGTGATTTCGTTCCGAGTTAGTGAGCTTCATTATTGATGACATCATGTGACATCATGTAGCTTGTGTTATTGATGTCGAGCCGTTTTTCCTATTCACTTCCTTATCGTGAGTTGTATGTATGGGCATCGTGCATACATTATCTTAGCATTGTGATGTGTTCGTCTGAGGTGGCTCGTGATTATGTGCAATGTGTATACATTTGCTCTATGACAGTTCATGTATTGCTCACTGTGTGTTGCATTCGACGGTTTATGATGTGTCGTCGGTTGGTGTTAACATTTACCACCAAGACTATGTGGATGTCGTCGGTGATTAGTAACCACTGTCATTTCGCCTTTCGCAAGAGTCTCGATAGTTACATTGTGATGTGATTGGTTCTAGCGATGGAGATTCAAAGAAAAACACTTGAACGACATTTTTTTGTGAGGGGGTTGTATTATCGTGTATTCCTGCAGAGTGTATTGGCTAAAGCAATATTATTGTTGCATATGCGTTTGTGTGTGCTTACTTGCTTAGTGTATTAGCAGAAGTACAAGATAATTGTTGTATGTGCGATCTATATATGATTGACATCATTATTTTGTAAAGTTTGTTCAGTATTCATTGCATCTGTGAGATATCCGTGCCTATTGTGTATTCTGTTATACATAGACAAAGTGCTCAATCTAAAAAGAGAAATAAGAATTTCGATTGACTGATTAGAGTCATCAATCATAAGTGAGAGGTTATTGTAATTGTTTTGAGAACTCAATAAAGGGTTCATAAATTTTGTGGGCTGGGTTTTCACCCTCAAGAGGAGGGTTTTCCCAGGATAAGTCTTTTGTGTTCTCTGTCATTTTTGTCTTGAATTTCAATTCTTTGCTCTATTATGTATTCTGGTTCAAAAAAAATTTACATAGTATCAAAGCCAGGTAAGGAAACAATCCAGAACCAGAATTTTAAGCTTCAAGTTATTCTTTGCTCTACTTTTAGTGTGCTTGTTTTTCAGCTTCCAACAATGGTGAATGGTCTCAAAGTTGAAGACAGGTTGGATAGTGCATCCAACTTTATGTCATGGAAATTCGGGATCCTCATTGCTCTCTAAGAGAATGATATTTTAAAATATGTGAAGGAAGATGTACCTAAGCCAACCGATAATGTTGAGAAAGCTCAATGGAAGAAGGATATTATTATGGCAAGAAAGATTTTGATTGACTCTGTTAAGGATCATCTCGTACCTGTTGTATCCAAGTTGAATTCAGCTAAGTAGATGTTTGTGCATCTTCAAAGTTTGTATGAATTCAACAACACTAGCAGAGCTCTAGCCTTGAGACGTCAACTCCTACATATTAAGATGACAAAAGGAGAACCTATTGTATCTTTCTTGATGATCACAGAATTGAAGGATCAGTTAAATGCTATTAGAGAATCAATTGAGGACAAAGACTTGGTTATGTTGGCCATGAATGCCCTTCCTCACTCTTGGGAATCTTTCATTCAAGGGATTAGTGGAAGAAATGAACATCCCAAGTTTGATCACTTGAGAGTTGATTGCATTCAAGAGGCATGCAGATTGGAGGCAAGAGGAAATGGGCGGAAATCTCACCATGAAGATCATGTTCTTGCTACTCATACATCTAAAAAGAAAGGAAGTGAATGGAGAAAAGGAAATTTTAAGAGATATAGAGATAAGGATTCTAATTTAGCTCCAAAACCGAAGAAGAAGAAGGATCTCTCCAAAATTCAATGTTTCAGATGTGACAAGTATGGTCACTTCGCCAGAGATTGCTTATCAAAACCAAAACATCAAGCTGCTGCTACTAATGTTGATGAGGCTTCACCTAATAAAGGGCCTAGTGTCAATTTGGAGGGATTTTTTTTCTGGAGTATTTCTTTTCTGAAATTTAGATGCCGTATTATAATCCTGTGTCCAATTTTGAAGTTGTGGTTTTCAGCTTAAAGTCTGATTCAAATGAAGTTTGTTTTTGTGTCACTCTATTCTAGCTGATCACTCTAACATTTCTATGCTGTCAAAGAAGATTCATCTGATTATCTATGAGTGATAAAGGGAAGCTGTGAATGGTTCCATACTTCTATCTGAAGGTCTGCCCTGCATTCTATCTTTCTTTGAGTTTCAGAATTTGTTGAGTTTGTTTTCAATCTTTATGATTGTCAAACATGCTGGCGGAAAATCAAGTCTTCTTGTTTCAAGCATTGTTGATGTCACTATTAAGACATTTTTCAGATCTGATTTCTGTTAGCAGTGAATTTATTTGGATATTTTAAACAAACCTCAAGCTTATAAATTGTTTGTGTAAATGACTACTCATTATCTTCGGGAAGGAAAGTTCAAAAACTTGTTATGTCGGGTGACATAATTCATTTTTGTGTAGACTGAAATTAAGTTGGTTGGAGCAGATGAAAGTGACAGTCAGTTTTGAGAGGAGGAAATTCGCAGTCAAATCTTCAACACTCCAAGTTGAACTCCTTATAGTTATCTCTTGTTTATTCAAGCAATTCTCGGTATGTGTTTGAGGCAGCATAATCAGACTTAGTGATGTGAAGTCTGACAGGGATGTATCAAATTCTACTGAAATATTTCAGTTTTAATGCTGGACAAATTTTTGGTGTATTTAAAGGTCTGAATCTTTGGGTGTAAAGATCAAGAAAATTAGTGAATCGTGAGGAAAAATTAGACTATAAAGAGATAAATTTTTTTCGTACCCCTGTTTAATGTTCATGAATCCTTTATGCTGTCATAAATTCTTTTTTTAGTATAGTATTTCATGTTTTTGTTTAGCATTAGTCTTTATTTTTTCTCTTCAGGTCTTAGGTTAAGTCTATTACTAATCTTTTAAAATCCTTTCAGGATAGGTCGAGAAACAAACATGGAGACCCTACTTGCAGCCATGGGATTGAATTAATGTCACATAAAAGGTTGCAGACTTAATTGAGACTATTTGGGCGAGTTTTGTAGATGTTGTTTGAAGTCCAGAAATCTGGTTGATTTGTTTGGGTTGCACGGATTGCTTCAGCAGACATATTAATAATGTTTTAGATTTTTTTAAGTGACTGATTTTTAGTCATAGAGACTGAATTATCTGAACTAAGATCAAGGTGCATAAGGATTATGAGAGATGACATCCAGTGGGAGGTAAATCCCAGAGAACTTCTTTGCAATCTTTAAGGCAGCAAGGATCAAGGAGTCTTGTGAAGAAGTGAATATATATCAGCTAAATGAGTTGCCGTGTTGAAAGTTTGGGTGCCAAAGTCTTAAGAGAACAGAATTGCTCAACCATCTAGACTTGACATTGGTAGCTTCACAAACTTTAAGTATAGGGTGATCTAGGATGAGGTCATGGAGGACAGTCCTGGATTTTTAACATGTCAGAAGTTTCAAAAGTGTGTGTTGAATACTCTATGACAAGCATTGCAGACTGTTGGTTAACAGTTTGTCCTCCCTTAAGATTTATAATCTTTGACTCTTCAATACACCCAAGGTGAGAGAACAAAAGGATGTCACCAACAAATGGGTCAGTGTATGTTATCTATCACTGCCCTCT
>MU223501.1:1872205-1900013 GCA_018584345.1 Thuja plicata
TTCCACATACAATTGTGCTTTCTATTCTGATGCACCTAAATTACTGAATGAACAGGAGAAGAATCATACATGACAGGTAAATAGAATTACTTTCACTGCAATCACAAACATGAAATGGAATCCAGCATGCAACTACAGCTTCATTTATGACTGTTCTATCTATTCAAAATGCAAATGATTCACTAAAATGGCGCAACAAACATGAGACAAAGCCTCTGTAAATAGAATCACTTCTACTTCATTAACAAGTTTGCCGACCCCTCTTACCCAATTCTTTACACTTACAGGATTTATAGAGTTTACATACAATGCATTCAGGTTTCTAAGAACCAATGACCTTCCCCCTTCTTCGAATACAAAGAGACAGAATACAAAGAAAAAAGGCTTTTCAAGTCTGAGAACTCGAACAGTCGCTATGGAATCTGAAACTCTTCATCTCCAATCAGCATTATCGAACTGAATCCATTGGGCCACGGAGTTGAAGCATCATTTTCTGATCTTGGATTTGAAAAAGACTTCGAAAACATGGATATATCGGCCGACGGATTTTTGAGTTTTCAGTGCGAAAATGGCTTCTGCGCACTTACATTTGCATTTTCCGCTATGACTATTTCCAGGCGCTTTCACACAAAATTATCTGAAGATGAAACGTTCTTCATGAGATTTTATGGAGACCCATATGATTAGTTTCTAAAAATACCCAAAACCGTGCAAGAAAGAGGCCAGCGAGTTTTTGAGTTTTCAGTGTGAAAAATGGTAATGGCGCACTTCCTGTTGATAGAACTTTCGCCTCTTCTTTCTTTAGTCGCACACCCGCTATCCTTTTATGCTCTGCTTTTGGGTTCATGCAAGTGAGCGACGCTTTCTTTTTAACTCGTCGCACCCTCGCGAGTTGATTTTTGATGTCACCTGAGTCTGGGCGACTGAGCGACCACGCCTCTTATCTTTCAGCTTATTCCCTAATCGCACACTCGCTGACTGTTCAAACTTAACTTTTGGATCTGAGCGAGTGAGCGACGTTCATTTTTTACTGCATACTCTGTCTGATCGCTCACTCGCTCCACTTAATATTCTAGCTTCATCTCATGCGCGAGTGAGCGATGTTATCTGTTCTTTCCTTAGTCGCAAACTCGCAAGCCTGAAATTTTTGCTTCATACCTGACTGCGAGTGCGCGACGTCTTTCTTCTTTTAGCTCATCGCATACTCGCGAGTTGATTTCTGATTGCCTCAAAGCATCAGCGAGTGAGCGAGATGTTAAATGATCTCCTTTGTCGCTCGGTCGCAGACTATTATGAATGTTGAAAATGACTTGTGCGACTGAGCGATGACATCTTCATTGACTATTTCATGCCTTCGTCGCGCAGCAGGATAGAAATAACATAACTCTTCAGCGACTGCGCGACATACAATGTTTTATTCGTCGCTGACTCGCGAACGTAAAACTTGACTTCCATAAGACATCATGACTGCGCGATTCCCTTTCCAAAACGGCTTGACCCGCTCACTCGCACACGGAACAAAACAAGACATATGCTGATCGCGACTTCGCGATTCTCTTCATAAACAGCTCGTCGCGCAATCGCGCAACTTAAAGACATAAGGAAAAGAGCGACGCGACGAAGCGATTAAACATAAAGCATGACTTCCATTCTACCTTTGCGGAAAATTACCAACTGAGTGCGAAACCCGCACAAGGCAAAACTCTTCTTTGCGGAAAATTACCAACTAAGGTAGAATTCCGCCACGGAGAAGTTGAAATCCAATTCTCCGCTTTGTGTCTTTCTTACCCGGAAAATAGAAACAGTGCTTCGAAAACCAGTTGTGGGGTCCACCATAGCGCTCTTTTGTCTTTTCTGTCTTTGCGGAAAATCGCTTGAGAGGGGCGAAACCCGCCTAGTGCAAAATTCCTCTTTGCGGAAAATTACCAACTAAGGTAGAATTCCGCCACGGAGAAGATGATTTCTGAAATCCCGCCGAGCTCGTTCTCGCTCATCTCTTAACCAAATTGCTTGCCGTTTGTTGCATTAGGATCGTTGAGGCCTGTAGAATCGATCCATACCAATCTTCGATCTGCACCTAGCCCGATATATTCAACTGCAAACTTTATTTCTCTACCACACTGTTCACACTGTGATATGAAGTAGAAACCTGAATGATTCAATGCTGATTCCATTACATGAAGAATCTCTCCTAGTTCTTTTGAATGTCTGAAACTTATGACTCCCAAACATCATTCCATCTGCTGAAAATATCATCAATTGAAAGATCAGAATCTTTGCCAGATCGGGTGCTACAACCTACCCAATTAATGAGACCCTAAAAACATCCCACCTGGCTTAGAACAAAAGGCAATGGAAGAGAAGTCTGGCAAAGATTCTCTACCTATAAAAGACTTAGACCTAGACTCAGACTGAACAGACTGACTTGACATGACCATAATGCCAAAAAAAGGGGTGACTGAAAGTCAGACAACACAGACAATCTTTGATCAAGGAGGTCAGGAGGTACATGCAAGTGCTTGAACATTCAGAGGGAGCTTGAGTGACAGATGAAGAATGCTATGTCTTTCGCAAAGGATCAGCAAGCTTGTGTAGCAGTGTGACTGCAAAAGCTCCTTGTTTGGTCAAACATTGGAGACAATTAATTTATTGTGATAATCAATGTTGTGAGTATGCTGCCCCTATTGAGAGGGAGTCTCGGCTGAGAAGGAGTCTCAGCATTCAGATGATCCTTTATGTGCTTTAATGCATTTTTCTCTGAGACGAAGAAAGTTGAGGTGAAAGCCCTTGTAATGCATTTTTCTCTGACAAAGAAATTTGAGGTAAAAGCCCTTGTTAATGCATTCTTCTTTGCAAAAGAAGTTTGAGGTGCAAGCCCTTGTTAATGCATTCTTCTTTGCGAAAGAAGTTTGAGGTGCAAGCCCTTGTAAATGCATTCTTCTTTGTGAGAGAAGTATGAGGTGAAAGTCCTTGTTCCACCCTCTGGGAGTGGCCATAATGGAAGTCATGTGTGAGACTCCATGACTTATTTTTTCTGTCCTTTCACCCTCTGGAAGCAGCTATGGTGAATATCATGGTGAGAGACCATTTACCTATGATGATCTGCTGTGAGTTTCTCAGAAACACATTTGTGATGATGGACTGCATTTATCATAATCTGGTTTACTCATTCATATGGATGCTCTCCTATGTTCCTGTTTCTCTAACTTGTTCGGGAGTTGCTTCTTCTACAATTATGATATTACCTTCCTTCATTGTTTCCATCCAAGATTCTGAAGGTTCTCCTATCATGTTCAAGCACTTGCTACTGAGACTCTTTTGTGTGATTTGGTTCCGAGTTAGTGAGCTTCATTATTGATGACATCATGTGACATTGTGTAGCTCGTGTTATTGATGTCGAGCCATTTTTCCTATTCACCTCCTTATCGTGAGTTGTATGTTTGGGCATCGTGTGTGCATTATCTTGGCATCGTGATCTATTTGTCTGAGGTGGCTCGTGATTTTGTGTGATGTGTATACATCTATTCTACGACGGTTCATGAATTGCTCATTGTTTGTTGCATTCGACGGTTTATGAGGTGTCGTCGATTGGTGTTAACATTTACCGCCAAGACTATGTGGATGTCGTCAATGATTAGTAACCACTGTCGTTTGGCCTTCCGCAAGAGTCTCGATAGTAACATTGTGATGTGTTTGGTTCTAGCGATGGAGATTCAAAGAAAACTATTTGAATGGCATATTTTTGTGAGGGGACTGTATTATCGTGTATTCCTACAGAGTGTATTGGCTGAAGCAATATTATTGCTGCATATGCGTTTGAGTGTGCTTACTTGCTTAATGTATTAGCAGAAGTGCAAGATCATTGTTGTATGTGCGATCTGTATATGATCGACATCATTATTCTGTAAAGTTTGTTCAGTATTCATGGTATCTGTGAGATATTAGTGTCTATTGTGTATTATGTTATTCATAGACAAAGTGCTCAATCTGAAAATAGAAATAAGGCTTTTGATTGACTGATTAGAGTCATCAATCATAAGTGAGAAATTATTGTAATTGTTTTGAGAACTCAATAAAGGGATCATAAATTTTGTGGGCTGGGTTTTTCACCCTCAAGAGGAGGGTTTCCCAGGATAAGTCTTTTGTGTTCTCTGTCATTTGTGTTTTGAATTTCAGTTCTTTGTTCTATTATGCATTCTGGTTCAAAAATTTAACACCAAAGTATTACAATTGGTTCATGTTGAGGTATGTGGACCAATGAACACTCCTTCAATTATTGGGTCCAGGTATTTTATGTTATTTGTTGATGATTTTAGCTGTAAAATGTGGGTGTATTTTCTTAAACAAAACTCAAAGGTGTTTAGTATGTTTCAGAAGTTTAAGGCATTGGAAGAAAAACAATTAGGTCAACAAATAATAACTCTTAGGACAAACAATGGGGGGAATTTTGTTCTTTTGATTTCTCCAACTTTTGTGCACATCACAGTATCAAGCGTCAACTTACTGCACCTTACAACCTTTAGCAGAATAGTGTGGTTGAGCGAAGAAACCACACAATTACTAAGATGGCTCGGTCTATGTTGGAACATAGAAATATTCCAAATAAGTTTTGGGCAAAAGCAATCTATATTGATGTCATGTCTATCTTCTAAACCGGTCTTCTACACAGGTCATTAAAAGGAAGACTCCAAAGGAAGCTTGGTCTGGCAGAAAGCCTAAAATCACTCACTTGAAAGTCATTGGCTCTTCCGCTTATGTTTGGATTCCAAATGCCAAGCGCTCAAAACTGGATTCCAAGAGCCAAAAGCTCATGTTCATAAGATACAGTGAAAACCACAAAACATATCAACTGATTGATGTAGACATTGGTCGTCTCATATTTAGTCAGGATGTTGTCTTTGATAAAAGAATGAGGGCCTTTTCAGCTCTCTTCTCCTATTTTGAGTCCTAAGGATCCACCTTTGCAGGCTAAGGATTTGGGTGTTAGTCTTCCATTAGGTCCACCTAATGGGAGGGATTCAGATGACTCTAACTTTGAAGTTGTGGAGTCTCCCAAGCATGATATTGCACCACCCAAATTTCCTCAAGAACTTGTTGAACTGCATCTTGATGAACCTGTTACAGCTAATCTAGGTCCGGTTGTTCCTCCTAAATCAGATGTCGGTACTTCTACTCTTTGGCCGAAATGGTGGGCCAAGACCATAGGTGATCTTCATGATGATGAGCTCATTGAGGGTAGATCGTCTAGAAACAAGAGAAAATAGAAAAATACAGTAGACTTTGCTCTTATGGCCAATATTCATCGTGTTTATGAGCCTCAATCTTATTCAGAGGCTAGTAGTATACTTGAGTGGGAACAAGCTATGGAAGCAAACTTTGTATATTCCTCAAGTCAACTTCAAACAATACTATATATGGGAGCTTTCAAATGATATTGCAATAAGTACATTTTTTTTTTCTTCTTTTTTTTTGGGGGGGGACGGGTTCACGAATATGCAGAAAGTAAATAGGAATAGGGTTTAGGAATTCTATTCTACTCCTAAGAATTTGAGAGATGAACATTGCTATGCTGAAGTCTACCAAACTTTGTTTCACCAAATTCAACAACTACGCAAGGAAGGTGCAATCTTCAAGGGGTGTAGAAAATATTTTCATATCCCGATGAATACCATCATAACAAACAATATACATCAAAGATAGAAGTAAAGTTTCCACATAAGGGCTCGGAACCAACCTTACACTACGCTTAAGAATCACTAAAAAATAAAAGGTATGAGCAAAGCCACTTCACCACAACAATACTATCAATCAGATTCATCTGAGTACTTGAAAGTAAATTCTAAACTAAATGATCATCATGTCTATGAGTTATATAGTATCTGTTACAGCAATTTCTCTGATTAAGCCTGAGAGCATTGTATTCAGATATGTATTCAATAAAGGATCTATTTTTGGTGGTGTGGCTGGGTTTTTCCCTCGAGTAGAAGGGTTTTCCCAGGGTAAAATGTGTCCTTGTGTTTCTGATTTATCAGCAGCTTATTTATGCACTTCTGGTTCAAAACATCAACATGGTATCAGAGCAGGTCTGAAGAAAAGATCCTGAACCAAACGTCATTTAGTTATGATTTTCTGAGCAAATTATGGTATTCCTTAAGAAGATGTTCATTGGTAGTCATTGTGCGAGATAGTATGCATGCAGTGCTATGATCATCATATGAATGTTGGACTGTGATTTTTTTGTTCAATCTTGTTAAAAGAGATAGTTGTGTATTGATCTTTATTTGTGTGCATGCTGAGATCCTTCTTGAAAAAGATTAGACAATCCAGAGATAAGTATTTTGTATCTTTTGAATATTGATCATGAATTTTATATATTTAATTCATACAATAACATTGGAAGTAGTGTATCATGTATGCTTCTAGTGTTAGTCTGTTTGATTCTATTACTAATCTCTCGAAAATGCTTCCAGGATGGATCGAGGAGCACAAGGATGATGAGAGATTGCAGCCTGGCCTGAGTTGGTGGCTCTTGAAGAAGCACCCATTCTGATTATTTTGTGATTAGTTTCTTCGAAGAGCAAGAATTGATATTCAGAGGGAGCTTGTGTGGCAGAGGGAGAGTGCAAAAGCTCCTTGCTTAGTCAAACATGGGAGTAAATTATGGTGTTATTCAAACTGTGAATATGTTGCCTCTGTTGAGAGGGAGTCTCGACTGAGAGGGAGCCTCAGCATTCTGATGATCTTTATAAGCTTTAATGAGTTCTTCTCCAGGAGGGAGAAGTTCTTCAGAGGGAGCTTGTGTGGCAGAGGGAGAGTGCAAAAGCTCCTTGCTTGGTCAAACATTGCAGTAAATTATTGTGTTATTCAAACTATGAATATGCTGCCTCTGTTGAGAGGGAGTCTCGACTGAGCGGGAGCCTCAACATTTTGATGATCTTTATATGCTTTAATGAGTTCTTCTCCGAGAGGGAGAAGTTCGAGGTCAAATCCCTTGTTAATGAGTTCTTCTCTGTGAGAGAAGTTCGAGGTGAAATCCCTTGTTAATGAGTTCTTTGCGAGAGAAGTTAGAGGTGAAATCCCTTGTTAATGAGTTCTTCTCTGTGAGAGAAGTTCGAGCTACAATCCCTTGTTAATGAGTTCTTCTCTGCGAGAGAAGTTTGAGGTGAAATCCCTTGTTCCACCGTCTGGGAGTAGCTATGGTGGATCCACCCTCTGCGAGTAGGCAAGGTGGTAATGCATTCTTCTCTGGGAGAAGTTTGAGGTGAAAGCCCTTGTTCCACTTTCTGGGAGTAGCCATGGTGGAAGTCATGTGTGTGACTCCATGACTTAACTTTACGCTTTTCTGATTCACCCTCTAGGAGTAGCTAAGTTGAATATTGTTATGCTGAGATAACAATTTCATATTAAGAAAATCTATGATGAGATTTTTATTGACATCTTTGTTGCAGCTTCACTGTGCTTGTCAGGTTGAGACACACCATGACATGAAATCTGCAAATGATCTCATTTGCTAAGAGGGAGTGTTGATGTTTCTTTAAGTAGCTGGAGGAGATATCATCCATACCTGCGATGGTTTCCAGTTATTTCATATGTTTGCATATGGTAAACTGCTGCATTCAAGGTTGAACGTCTTTTATCTTCAGTTGAGAATCTATATCGGAGGTTATTATTATTACTTGTATTTATCCTATGTAGAGGATGATGCGTCTATGCTTGAGGGTTGAAGAGTCACCGCGGTTGAGAGATGTGTCATGGTGTGTTGGCGGTCTTTCCACGACATTTGAAGTGGCGCCATGTATTGCTGAAGTGTCAATCGATGGGATATCAAGAGTCTCCTGCATTGGCACACGATGAGTTGCTCCTTGCATTCGAAGAGACTGTGGGTTAAAAGAAGTTGTTTGTTTCACCTTTCTATTAAAGGCTCTGCGTATGGAATGTATGTGTTGGCCATCGGATTCATTTTTCTATTCTTTTATTATTCCTCACTAGTTTGAGGGCTCAAGTATTCATGCATTATTTTCTATCTACTCTACAATATTGGATCTGTATTAGTGATCATCATGTCTGTGAGTTATATAGTATCTGTTATAGTGGTTTCTCTAATTAAGCCTAAGAGCATTGTATTCAGATTTTGTGTATTCAATAAAGGATCTATTTTTGGTGGTGTGGCTGGGTTTTTCCCTCGAGTAGGAGGGTTTTCACAGGGTAAAATATGTGTCCTTACGTTTCTGATTTATCAGCAGTTTATTTATGCACTTCTGGTTCAAAACATCAACACAATTCTTCCATGAGGATCAAAGTGCGCACAAGATAGAAAAGAAAAAAGGGGAGATTGCCTTATTGTTAAAAAAAAACCTTCACCGTACTAAAGGCGTTCATAAGCATGCGAATACAAAGGTCAAAGAAATATTAAAGGTTTGAGTTTATTACCATACCCAAGCATGATTTTGTCCCAATGTTAGAGGAGCACATGACAAGGAATGTCGCCATAGAGCAAGGAAAGCGCACAGGACCAAGGTAGAATAATGAAGATCAGTAATCTCTCAAACCACGAATTGTGATAGGTGCTCAAAGTCGTCAATCCACGAGTGCTAAAAAGAGGGCATCAATAGCTAGTATGCGCTCTGTAGCGCCAATGCTTCACAAGCCTAGAGAAGGATTCCTCTACAAATGCTAAATCACTGTAGACATGGAGTCTGTTATAGAAGCCAAGAACTCGTGATAGGGTTCCATCTGCACTCAAAGATGGATCTTATACAATTTTTGAGCATGATAAAACCGTCCAACACCCACCATAGGTTCTCTATGCTCGGGCATAAATTATACACAGTGGGAATCGAATTGAAAGTTCAAAATACTTCATACCTGCCAATACACGCCTAGGAAAGGTGCAAAACAAAGTCTTCCATCCCCGATGGTCTTTTCTCAACAACTGTGGAAGAAGTTGAAATCCCGCTCACACGTGAATCTGACACTCTCTTTGATCTGCGCCAAAGCACTGAAGGCATATACTATAACACTAAAATTTAATTTTCTTTGCTCATAAAATTTGATTTGGTTTAACTTCCGGATTAAATGATTTTTTATGATGATGGAATTCCAAATACAAGTAGAGTTTGGAGTTTAAAATGAGAATTAATTAAATATTGAATTTTATATTTAATATTTAATTAATAAATTAAAAAAAGAGTAAAAGGCGAAAGTAGAACAAAATCGATTTTTTCTGGAATTATTTTGGAAAAGTAATTAAATATTGAATCTTATATCCAATATTTAATTAATAAAGCGTTGAAATATTCCAACCCATTCGTAAATGCTCACATGAACAAAACTTGAACCCACATGGGGATGGAGCCAATGGTTTTGTTCTGTGCAGGATTAGCAGGCGGGTCATTATTATTGGCCACTTTACTCTTGATGGCCCTCTTTTTAATGTAGGCCAATTTCTTCTACGATGCCCTTCCTTTCGACATAGGAAGCAGGCATTCATACCGTCGAGGTATTCAATACATCATAGTACTTCTTCAACAAGTTCGGTTTTTAATAATTCTGGTAAATACAGTCCAAGATTGAAGGAAATAAGAAGCCTGGCATCCAAGTGGAGAAGGATAGTCGAGAATTCTTCCATTCTCAAAACCTCCCCACTGGTTCTAGGATTCTAGAGAGCCAAGATTTCCTCTGAATTGTCCTCGGGTGACCAGCTAATGGCCCGGAAGACACAAGGACCTATACTCAAGTATTGCTTCTTAATAACCTCCGCTTGGGAAAGAGGGTTTTTGAAAAAGATCAAAAATAAGCCTTTCTGAATCATTCTACAAAAGGAAAAGTGAAACCCTAATCCCCTAACCCAAATATTCAACATCCAATCATTCATATATTTCCTAGAAGGAAAACTGTTTAACATCTTGAGCCGCTAGAAAGATTGTCATACTTCTTAACCTATTATTTTCATTAGAAATAACAATAACCATTTGGGAGTCCAGTTTAACAATGAGAGTACCCACAGGAGAGCCCTTACCTCTTCCTGCTTCGCCATGGTCGCTCGAGGAGTTGATGGCTGCAAATTTGGTTCTGAAACTCGTTTCTTCTGGAACCCTTACCACCTTTGCAAATGCTTCTTTGAATGTCTTTTCGGATGTTGCTATGCCCTTATCTCCCGACAAACCATCTGCTTGCCCAGGGGATTCATGCCCCATACACAATGCACACCAAGTGAGGAGTGGTCGCTAGGGTTCTAAGTTTTAGAGCCCTCTTGACCTCTCCTCTTAGATTATTTATATATATATATATATATATATATATATATATATATATATAATATTATATTGTATTTTAATAAATCAATGTATATAATAATATTACAACACAATATAATCTATTAATATAAAATATATTATGTTATTAATAAACAAATATAATAATATAATAAGTGAATACTAATAATAATGAAATTATATATTACTTTCTCAGGTATTATAAAGGAGCTTCAATATACTAAGGCACCTATGTAGTGAGAGAAAGCTCTGACGCGGCTCCTAGCTGGACGATGACATGCTAATGGTCAACGACACTCAGCAATTATCGACATAAGTACCTGGAACAAACCAATGAAATATATGAACGACACTTAGTTGACTAGAGTTAACATGGAGGACGGGATTACAATATATTATGAAGGATGTCGTAATATATAAAGATGTGTTGAACCAATAATCTGCATTGATACTGTTGGTCAAATCGACATCCTAAGGAAGATGATAAACCAATTCTTTAAACGTATCAACAAACATTTTCACTTGACAGGAAGAAAAGGCTAATTAGGGAATATCAAATGGTTATCATAATAAAAAGGTGCAATATTAACCAAATGTGCTAAGGCATGAAGACAGCGATTAAACCAATCGCTGGAGACAACATAAACAGTATTCTTTGAAGAGAGGTGTCTTACCGTAGGCCAAAGGATGCCATCCTTTTGGTTTTAGAAATATAAGAGCAAGATTAATATCCCTTCCAAAAAGGGCATCTTACCTCTTTATTTCAATCCATTCGGATTTGCTATCATCAAGCTCCTGCCTTATCAGGCACAAACAGGTTGTAAACACATAAATTTACATTATTACAGCACCATCGATTGCAAGTAATAATAACAGATATATCAAACACAGCATCAGAATAACATTACAAAGTTATATAGCTCCATGAGGCAGCAACTACATCGCAATTAAAAAGATACTAATATCAAACATGGTGAGTAGTTATTTCTATATTTGAGATGGTGATGTTGTTGCTATAAGCAACAAATCAATCATAATTGCGTATATTACACAGATCAAATCAGATATAGCAATGAACCACCATAGGCAAAATCATCTTATTGCATACAATTAAGGAATAAAATGGAAATAGCAATCTAATTGTTGTAAACAAAGTATAGAATAGGTTGACAAGCATATTCTCTATTTTTATATCAGACAAGACTTACACTCTTGAATAAAGATCAATTTGCAGATCCTCCATATCATGCCAAATATAACAGTGATGTCTTTCTAAATATTGTTATTTCCATAGTATCAATTGCACCATTTCCATATTCATAAATCATTTGGTAGAATAGAGATTCTGATAGCTATCAACGTTGCTAAGACAAATGTCAAACTCTTGGTGCACTATAAAAACTCGGTCAAAAGAATCCTTCACAGTTACATAACATTGAGTTGCTATTGTCATTTGATGTTTAGAATGAGCAATGAAAGGAATAAGAGCACCTGGAGCCACGCCCACCACCTTCAATGAGACTCAGCAACTCCCTGCAATAAGCTTTGCTGTGTATGGAATGATGATAAATATGAACACTCTGATGCCTCCTCTGAACTTCGCAACTCCTGGTAACGCTGGTGTGTGATATCTTAGACATGCGACATTACCCGCCCCCTACTTCACGTTCAGGCTCAATATTCTGGGTCTGCGATTTACAATCACCAGCAGATGGTAAAGATGGCCCGCAAACAAGAGGGAATCCCAACAGATAGCAGACGGCCTCTGTATATCTGCTCACAAGGTGAGTCTGAATGCTTCTTTGTGCTCACGCGACCACTGAAGACCCGTAGCCAAACGCTGAGACTCGCAGCAATCTGTCCGCGATGAACTCGACACCCAGGTGGGTGACGTTAGTATTAAATAGCCCGACTGGAAATGATACTTCTGTGTGGGGAAAAATAACAAGTCTTTGCCAGCTGAAACGTTAACCACAGGCAGACTACCACTCTCGAAACATCTTCTGTGAACTATGAGTGTATTTGGTTCTTTAAATGCTGAAAGAGAACTTCACCATATCATATTACCTTGTACACCATTCTGTAGATATAAATCTGAATATGGACTTGGAGCTGTGATAAGAAAACCTCTTGATTTCAGAACACTTCAAACTCGAACTTTGCCATTTGATCTCAAATATGAATTCTGTGTGAATCCGCCCAATATCGAAGGCTAGGTTTGCGTCCAACCTTCAAGAAATCTCTCAAGGGTTTGCATCCTTGGAGAATAAACCAGTCACCGTTTCCAACAACAAGAATAGGTTTCAGTTTATAACATATCCCATTAATGAGAATGACTTGCTTTTTATAATCTCACGATAAGGCAAATGCTTGTACTCTACGCAATGTGGGACAATTACGCTTTTAAAACATAAAGTCACTTAATAAAGTCACTTTACTTTATAATATTTTATATTATAAAGTGACTTTTTAACTTTATAAAATATCAAATAACTTTAATTTTTCAGCAAATCTTCCCAAATAAAAAACTGTGACTGGCTGGCATCCTTCTGAATAAATTAATTAGCCTACTCGGATAGTAAAATAGGCTAATCTGGCTCCTGGAAGGTCTACTGAAGAAAAGGGGACATTACACTATAAGCTGTGATTATATATATACAATAATATATCTATAAGCTCAATGAAGAAACACTTGATTTTTAGTCAAGAGCATAGTGATGAAATAAAATTCTCCTAAGCCTGGCTTATTGAATTGTAGATAAGAAGGAATGTAACAGCGCTTGCATTATGTGTATACATTGTGTATGCTTTGTGTCTTCATGCATTGATGTGCCTACCTCATGTATGCTTCATGTCTTCATGCATTGATGTGCCTGCTCTGTGTATACTTCGTGTTTTCATGCATCAATGTGTATGCTTTGTGCATTCATATATTCATGTGCATATTTCAGACCTCAAAGTGTATGTGTGGTTCTTCTTTGGTTTTATATTGGAGATCATGAACGAAGACAAGCTATTGTATACATCAGGTCAATCCAAATCGATATGATGATAGGACCTTGTCCCTTCTCTCAGAATGAAGAGAAAAAAAATAGCTTAAGAATGCAAACCTTGAAATTCCTAAATCTGAGTTATTGGATTCAAGTTCACAAGCTGAGATAAAATTAAAAATTGCTTGAGGACAACCAAATTTTGGGAAGGGTAGACTGTGATGTCCCCGTTTTATACGATAATCGAAGGATATTGCATATTCATTTATATAATATAATATTATATCTTAATTGATATAATATTATATTGTATTTTAATAAATCAATTTATATAATATTATTATAACACGATATAATCTATTAATATAATAATATATTATATTATTAATAAATAAATGTAATAATATAATAAGTGAATACTAACAATAATAAAATTATACATTACTTTGTCAGCTATTATAAAGGAGCTTCAATATATTAAGGCACCTACGTAGTGAGAGGAAGCTCTGACGTGGCTCCTAGCTGGACAATGACATGCTCATGGTCAATGACACTCAGCAGTCATCAACGTAAGTACCCGGAACAAGCCAATGAAATATATGAACGACACTTAGTCAACTAGCGTTAACATGGAGGACGGGATTACAGTATATTATGAAGGATGCCGTAGTATATAAAGATGTGTTGAACCAATAATCTGCATCAATACTGTTGGTCAAATCGACATCCTAAGGAAGAAGATAAACCGATTCCTTAAACATATCAACAACCATTTTCACTTGACAGGAAGAAAAGGCTAATTAGGAAATACTGAATGGTTATCTTTATAAAAGGTGTGATATTAACCAATTGTGCTAAGGCATGATAACATAAACAGTATTCTTTGAAGAGAGGTGTCTTACCATAGGCCAAAGGATGCCATCCTTTTGGTTTAAAGATATAAGAGCAAGATTAATATCCCTTCCAAAAAGGGCATCTTACCTTTTTATTTCAATCCATTCAGATTTGCTCTCATCAAGCTCCTGCCTTATCAGGCACAAGCAGGTTGTAAACACATAAATTTACATCAGATACAGCACCATCGATTGCAAGTAATAATAGCAGATATCAAACACGGTATCAGAATAACATTACAAAGTTATATAACTCCATTTGAGGCAGCAACTACATTGCTGTTAAAAAGATACTAATATCAAACATGGTGAGTAGTTATCTCTATATTTGAGATTGTGATTTGTTGCTATAAGCAACAAATCAATCATAATTGTGTATAGTATGCAGATCAAATCAGATATAGCAATGAACCACCATAGGCGATATCATCTTATTGCGTATAATTAAGAAATAAAATGGAAATAGCAATCTAATTGCTGTAAACAAAGTATAGAATAGGTTGACAAGTATATTTTCTATTTTTATATCAGACAAGACTTACACTCTTGAATAAAGATCAATTTGCAGATCCTCCATATCATGCCAAATATAGCAGTGATCTATATCTAAATATTGTTATCTCCATAGTATCAATTGCACCATTTCCATATTCATAAATCATAAACTATAGCAGTGAATAAGGATAGTAAGGGAATAAGTTCCTTGTGTTTTGGATTTCTATATAATTGTGCCCATTTCTTGTTATAGCCAAGAAGGGGACATTAAAGAGTAAAAGAAGGATTGATGGAAGAAGAAAGGAATGGGAAGAAAATAAGGAAGTGACTCTTACGAAAGGCAACAATGATGAAGGGTTGTAACTCTTTTAAAGGGTTGTGATTACAAAGGGTTGGGACTCTTCAGAAGGTTTGTAATCATAGAAGCTGAAATCGGGAAAATCCTTATTATACCCAATCAATCGGGAATCGGGGCTGGCCCAATTTTTTCCCCAAAAAATTGGAAAAATTGGTCAACTTTCGGTCAACGATTATTTGGTGAAAAAATGGGGATTAATCAGGATTTTTTGGTGCAAAAATCCAGTGTATAATCGGATAAAAATCCCCGCCAAAAAAACAATCTGAAAACCCTAAAATGCGTGAAATTAACTACGCCATTTTGTGATAAAAGTCGACGTGGGTTTATTTCATAGCAAACAGAGGGGGTTGCTGAAGCACACAGACAGGGTCGCAAAGGTGGATTAGGTGGATTTTGTCTGAGGGGTTTACCAGGATCACAGACCACTTTGGAGAGTACGGAGGAAGATTGTCCATGAACAGGCAATGAAGGGGATTTCAAAAAAAAAAATCTCCTCTACCTTGGCATTCCATGCTTGCAGATCTCCATGTTGGCAAGCTATGATGAATAGCGTTGCAACTGTAGGGCCTGGGTTTAAAGCCCCATCTAACAATACAATGAGGGTTGGTATGCTCAATGATGCAGTAAAAGATGTTCAACATATTGTTGAAGAGCATCAGTTAGAGTGGGCTAGTAGTGGGTGCACCATTATGTCAGATGGATGGACAGATAGAAGGAATCGATCCCTCATCAACATCCTCGTCTCTTGCGATAGAGGCACTATATTTCTGAAATTTGTGGATGCATCACATATAATGAAAACTGCAAGTGCATTGTTCAAGATGTATGACCCAGTAGTCATAGATGTGGGGCCACAAAATGTGGTTCAACTTATTATAGACAATGTTGTTGCTTGTGTTGCTGCTGGGAAACTCCAGTCAGAAAATACCCCTCTATGTTTTTTACCCCATGTGCAGCACATTGCCTTGATCTAACCCTAAAGGACATTGGAAAAATTGAATGGGTTAAGGAGACATTGCAAAAGGATCGCACAGTTACCAAAGTTATCTACAATGACACGAGTTTTGAGTACGATGTGCCATTTCACAAAGGGCAAGGAGCTGGTTCAACCGGGGATGACAAGATTTGCAACACACTTCCTTGCACTACAGACTCTAGTTCAACAAAAAATGAACTTGAGATGCATGTTTGTTTCAGCCGAGTGGATAGACTTAGGCTTCCCAAATCAAACATATGGCATGAGAGTGGTAGAGTACATGTATTCTACCAATTTTTGGGAAGCAATTGAACAAGTGGTACAATTTTCAAAGCCTCTAGTTAAAGTCTTGAGACTAGTGGATGGGGATAAATCCCTAATGGGATATTTGTATGAGGCCATGGATAGGGCCAAGGAGGTGATGAAGGGTAGTAGGTTGGAAAATGACAGGACGAGGTATCAGCCATTATGGGACATAATTGATAGGAGATGGGATAGACATATGCACTCTCCTCTCCATGTTGCAGGATACTTTCTCAATCCATCATTGTTCTACAACACGAAATTTACAAAGATTGATGCTAAGATCACACAAGGCTTGTTCAAGTGCATGGAAAAAATGTTTCAAAGCACAGAAATTGAAAGCCGCTATGTCAAATTTGCAAATGAATAAGCAGACAAGGGGTTTTCTATCATCTAGGGCTGAAGAGGAAGGCAAAACGACCTTCCAACTAGGTAGACTCTATAAACTTTTGATAGTCCATTTATTTTGTTGATGTGATCAAAAAAGTTGTTAAGATTGAAGATATTCTTACATGATATCATCTCCCCATAATGTGTTTTTCAGCTCAATGGAAAGATTTTTTTATCACAAATACAAAAATCTTAGGTGGATGGCGATACGCATTTTGACCCAGTCATGCAGCTGATCAGCTTGTGAGCGTGATTGGAGTGTTTTTTAACACATACATTCCAAGAAACATAACCGTCTAACACAAAAACAAATGAATGACTTGGTGTTTGTTTACCACAACCTTCACTTGAAGTTGAAGAAAGCTCAAGGTAGGAGTTTTAATAACTTGAACTCAATCGGAGTTGTATTCGTTGTGTTTTTCACTTGTAGGCAAAGACTACTTTCTACAAGGAAAAAAATAAAAAATATTGAGGATGACTCCCCAATTGACCTTGATCAGATAGATCCAGAGTCTAAGTGGATTGTTGCGCCTCAAAGTGATGATGATGATGTTGATGATTATGTTATTCAGCCTAAAGATTTGAAAATCATAGAAACGGCCAACTTTTCAAGAAATGTTCTTGAAGGAAGGACTTAGGTCAGGGACTTTCCAAGGAGAAGCGTCAACAAGGCCTCCTATCCCCTAGCATGTCATTGGCTACATTTGAGTTTTTGGAACTTTGTACTTAGTTTATAGGTTAATTTTGTACAAAGTCACAAACTATATTGTAATTGACATATTGACATTTGTCTCCATGTATTTATTTTTTATGCTACTGTAGTATGTTTTGTGCAATGTAATCAGTGATATGGATATAAATGATGAAAACCTATTCTCTATAATTTACAAATTGACCTCTATATTTTATTTGCTCTCAATAAATCTATGATGTGGAAATGCCCTTTAATTTTCATTTTTTAAAAGCAATTTTTTAATGTTTTTCTTGAAGTTTTTACATTTTTTGGTAGATCCGATTTTCTCATTTTTTCAAAGAAGTATACTCCTCTAGTTTGCCGTTTTTTTCCCAAAACGGTTTTTGCTTTTGTGGTTCTAATCATAGTTTGAAAAATCGGACTTCGCATCCCAAAATAGGACTCGAACTCGGGACTTGGGGAAAAACTAGGACTCGCAAAGAAAAACAAAAAAGGGGGTTATAAGTCTATCTTTGGTGTTTCCTAAAAATTTGTGAGTCCTTCCTTAAAACTCGTGAGTCCTCGACTTGGACTCGCCAAGGACTCAACTCGCAAATCAGCAAGTCGACTCGGCCAGCCATAGGACTCACGAGTCTTGGCAATTCCGCCAAGATTTCTAACTATGGTTGTAATTATAAAGGGTTGTGACTCTTCAAAAGGGCTGAGATTATGAAGGGTTGTGACTTGTTGGTGCGAGTTTTGTTCCACTTACATAACATGCAGGATCGAATACTCAATGCTTCGACGTGAAACACAGAATATAAAACCCTCTCTTGAACAAAGTCATCTCCCATGCTAAGCTTTGCAATTTGAGATCATGGAATGACTCCAAGGTTCCTGAACTTGTGGAATAACTGTCTCAATTGAAATGATGTGATTTATTGGTTAACCACCTAAGGGGACTTACGCTATCTTCTCAATGGTAATTGGACTTAGACTTGCAATGTATACTCAAATGCCTCATTTAACTTCAATCTTACTTCTCAAACCTCTTAAACTACTTCTACTACTTCTAACTATGGATGAAAGGATTCGTGGATGGACTAGGACTCTACAAAATGGAGGCTTGTCTGCGACCTCGACCCCACCTAGTGCAAAGCTTCAAGGATTCTCAAATGGTTTTCATATCAATGCCATCTCCACAATCCAACTTGGAAGTACAAACTATGGATTCAACACTAATTGAACTTAAGTGCAAGGGACTAGCTTACCACACAAGGCTTCCTTACAATCAGCAAGGAGGGTAGTGGCCTAGTATACTTGAGTCGATCCAATCAAACATCCACCAATACTTGCATACAATCTACCATCTATCTCTACTCTTACTTTAACAACTTGAAATGAAAATCCTATTTTAACTATGGAAGAAAATGAGAGCAAATGGCCTTATATAGGAGGCCCAAGTACAATGAACGGACAAGATTAAATCAAAAATTGTGGCCCAAATTAAATCTCACAAACTCTAATTAGGGTTGCCACCCAACCGGCGAATGAGAAGAAGACACCTCAGAGATGGACCAATAAGAAAATTACAAGGAAAGAGAACCAATGAAAAGGCACCAAATGGTGAGCCGATCAGAATTTGCCACCTACACCTATCAAGCTATGAGATAGAATTGCCACATGGGCTTACATCAAATCATCATCTAGAATATTTCTTCCTTTGTCCCTAAGCTTCTTTGCCAAATCGATGAACTTGGTCACAATCTTGTTGACCTCCTCCATGGGAGGTAAAGGGGTGAACTGAATCCTCTTCTCAGCCAAGTCCATCTCCTTTGCTATGGCCAAAATCTTGTCTTGCTCTGTCATGCTGGCCCTTGTGGAATTCATGAGAGATTTGAGAGAGAAAAGAGACTCCAAAGTCTCGCCATTGATGACGTCCCCTCCGAAAGATTTCACCTTTTCAATCAAGGGCTCCAAGTTCGTGCCATCCTCCTTGTTATCTTCCATCTTGAAGGCAGATCTGGTGATGCCAAGCGTATCTTCAATTATCTTGTGAGTAGTGGCCTCAAGGGGAGCATTCCCATCCTTGATTCCTTCCGTAATCTCAAATCTGTTGAGTAGAGCGAAATACCATGCCTCAACGTTGTCTCTCTCTCCTGGGTTTAATCACCCTTGTTCTTTCAAGTAGCTTTTCTGATGTGTCGACCAAAGCTTGCAACTGAGGAATAGTTTTGTCCTTCGTGGGAAGGAAATCATTCCAGAGTTCATCAAAAGCGTGGAATCGAGCCCTGGGGGCCACAAATGCCTGGAACCCCTCCACAAACTTCGGGAGGAAAGCCAATCCTTCCTGGATAACACTTTCCACCCAAGATCGAGTTTCATGAAGTGTAACTCTTGCACTCTCTAAGTTGTCCATATCTCCCTTCTCCAATGCAAATGGTGGCGCAACCGAGTGGTCCACCTGTTGAATGGGCATGCAAGCATTCCTGAAATAAGCTACCAATCTCTGATTTTCTTCCTTGTACTTGCTCTTCCCCTCAACTTCCTTATCTAATCTTTGTTTCATGGCAAGGAGACCATCTTGAAGTTCCTTGTACTCTATCTCCTTTGTAGTAGTTCCTAGCTCATGCTCAAATAACTCATAGTCCTGAATCTGAATGTCACCCTTGGACTTGTCTTCCCTGGGAATAGCAATCTGGACCTTACGAGTCCTAGAACTGTCTTTGTTAATCTTTGCTACTGTCTCCGCAAGCTGACCTTCCTCTTCCTCCTCAATCTCACGTAGAATATCCTCAACATTCTCGACTGGTAAGAGGGGAACAATCTCCTTCCTAGGCCACAAGAATTCCCTCAGCCAGCCAGGCGTTGTACACCTTCCCAACTCCAAGTTAGGCTCATCCTACCTTGGCAAAAATCCCTTGGCTAACTGGGGTGCACTCCCCTCTTCATCTGTTGAAAGTGCCTCAATATCAATCATTTCAATCTCCCTTTCCTTAGGTGAGGATGATCCTCCGACCTGCTGAATCATGGAAAGTGGTGAGTACCCCAAACTGAACCTGGAAGTATTCCCTGACGGAGAACTCCCTTGCGGTGATTCTCCCTTGTCCTGATTCCTTGGGGCCCTATCTTGAGCTGAAGTGGCGCTTTCCTTTGATGGTATGGCACTTACTTTCTGCCTCTTAGTCGTCAACTCACCATCTTCCTTCCCTTTTTCTTTGGCACCATCCACTTCCTTCCTCTTCTTTTTACTCAATTCCACTGGTCTCTCACTACTTCCTGTGCGCTCCCCAGATGACTCCTCTAGGACTTCCTCTACCAGCTTCATCTTGTCATAAGTGAGAAGGGTGCCAGCTCTTTCCAATCTAGCCATCTTCCTATCGAACCATTCCTGGGTGCAAAGATCAACAGGCACCATCACTGCCTCAAGAGAACCCTCTCCCTCGATTCCCCACTTAGTGGACTCCAACTCATGTCCATTTAGAGTATTGAATTCTGGTCTCAGAGTCTTGCCATCATCCTCAAGTTTATCCGGGATCTGGAGCTGCTTCCATCTGTCCTTCCTCATGATGTCAACTATCAACCTTGAGAAGGCTCTCTTCCTTACTTCGAAGTCATCGGTTGCAATGGCCCAGAGCTTCATCTCTTTTCTCGTCTAGTTGCATCAATTGCGAAAGTCTAGTCTGGACCGTATCCTCGTCAAAAAATTCTCTGATGAACTGCAATGTTGGGATTTTCAATTGGATTGGGAAAACTGGGTCTTGTCCATATACCAAGCGGTATGGGGAAGTTCCTAAGGATTCCTTTGTTCTTGTTCTATCTGCCCACAAAGCATATTTCAGTTGAGTGTGCCAATCTCTTGGGTTTTTGTCTAATAGTTTCTTGATGACACTCAGTAATTTTTTGTTTATTGATTCCGCTAGGCCATTCCCTTGGGGGTAATAATTAGATGGAAATTTCAGAGTGATCCCAAAATCAAAAGCCTAGTTAGAAAACTTGAGTGAAACAAAAGCAGAACCATTATCACAAACCAAAGCATACGATCATCCAAACCTTGTAACAATTTTATCCTCAAGAAATTTAATGACAATTTCAGCAGTGCAATTCTTAAAGGCTTGGGCTTCCGTCCAGCGAGTACAGTAGTCAGTAGCGGTCAGAATATCCATGTGTTGTGCTGAGGAAGGAGGATTGATTATACCAATGAAGTCGAGCCCCCATTTCGCGAATGGTCTCACCTAGATGACAGGTTGCAGTGGCATAGCAGGGTTCCTCTCGCGGGTTGCGGCTGTCTGGCAAACATGGCAAGTTTTCACATGTTCGTGTGTATCCTGGAACAAAGTTGGCCAATAGTATACCGATATTAGAATTTTATGTGCAGTGACCAAACTTGCTCCATGTCCCATTCCAAACTTGTCGTGAAAATGCTCTAGAATTCTTCTTGCTTCATCCTCTCCAACACATCTCAAATATATACCTTCATGATTTTGTTTATATAGAATTGATCCTTGTAGCATGTACCTTCAGCTCTTCAACTTTAATGCTTTCTTTTGCGTCAAGCTTAAGCGTGAGGGGCACCTATGATTCTGCAAGTAATTGATAATGTCTTCGTACCACTCATCTCAGCACACATCTTCGAACTCATAAACCTGTTGTACCAAGCCTGGCCCATCACATGCCATAGTTCGCGCCAACTGTTGTCCTCTAACTAGCCTCATCGGTTGGATCTCTACGTCATATTCCTGGATAGTGGCGACCCACTTTCCTCTTCTTTTGCTTAACTCGTTTTGCATTAACAATGTCTTTACTACTATGTCAGGAACAATTGCATGCACTTTGCTCCTCAGTATGTAATGTCTAAACTTCTTGACTGCTTTCACCAGCGCATATGTCTGCTTCTCTATGTTTGGATATCTTAATTTTGCTTCCCTGAGGGGGGCGCTCATGAATGCTATTGGATGCTCTTCACCTTCCTCGTTCTTTTGGGTCAAATGGTTGCACATGCATGGTTAGAGGCAAATGAGTATATGTAGAAGGGCCTCTCATAATCAGGACTCACTAAGGCTGGTGCATTGATAATAGCTCGTTTGATCTCCTCAAATGCTTCCTTGGCTGCAGGAGTCCAATCCATTTTGGCATCTTTCTTGAGCATATCATTCATAGGCTTGACTATCTCCGCAAATGTTGATATAAACTTCCTCACGAAATTGATCTTGCCAAAAAAAGATTTCAACTCCTTGCTAGCTGGAAGGTTTAACTTTGAAATTGCCTCGACCCTTTCAGGATCGATAATGATCCCCTTTTCTGAAATCACATGTCCCAATAGTCTTCCTTCAGTCACTCCAAACATGCATTTCTTAGGACTTAAGGAGACACCAAATTTCCTACATCTCGAAAACACTTTCCGTAAGTGCTCTATATGATCTCTTATCTTTGAAAACATCGTAATATCGAACATGTAAATGATGATGCACTTATCTTTTAGGTCTTTGAAGGCAAAATCCATGGCCCTCTGAAACGTTGCTCCTAGGTTGATTAGGCCAAAAGGCATCCTTCTGTAGGCGAAAGTGCCCCACTTTGTTGTGAAAGCCGTCTTGAGTCTATCCTCTTCATCTACTATCACTTGATTGTATCCCGAGTACCCATCCATGAATGTCATCATCTGAGATCCATTCACAATTCGCCATACCTCATCCAAGGATGGCAATGGATAATTATCCTTCTCTGATGCTCTTATCAAATTCCTGAAGTCCACGCATAACCTTATTTCTCCACTTTTTTTTCTCATTGGGACGAGATTGGCCACCCACGTTGAGTGTCGCACTGGGAATATGATCCTTGCTACCAACACCTTTTTCACTTCTTTATAAATCACTGGCTCTAACAATGGGTTAACTGGCCTCTGCCTCTGTCTGAACGGTTTGCTCCCGTCCTTCAATGGGATAGTATGTGTGATAATTGAAGGATCATACGTCTTTAAGTCCTCATAACTCCAAGCAATTACGTCTGGAAATTCCCTCATTGGCTTGATATTACTTTCCCTTTCTTCGGGTGTGCAAACTTTCTCAATTTGAACCATCTTCAAATTTTCATATGTTCCAAGGTTCACTTTCTCACATTCATCCCCTCCCGTGGGTTGGTACTTTACTTTATTAAACTGATCCATGTCGAAAATCCTTTCTAACTCAATCATCCCCTTAGGAATGGTGTTGGTCTTTAAGTTCAAGATCCCATCTGGATTAATCTCCGCCTCTTCTGTTTCACCTACATCAATGAGCTGAGTTGCGAAAACATCTAAATTTGTTAGGAACTTTAGTATATGCCTATCATCATCAAATACTTGAAAGTTTGTCACATTGTCTAGTATTGATGGCACCGATGCTAACTCAACTGTGAACTTCTTCAGACCTTCCAACTCAATTGGTGCCAAAGAACTAGCATTCTGCGCGAGAGCATTTGCTACTTTGTTACTCGTTCTATAACCGAACTTGATATTGAAAGCATCAAAACTCTCGATCAAATCCCACAATCCATTTCTGTACTTCACTCTTTTATCATTGCAAGCAAATTTCGATGCTTTCAATGCTTTCAATATCAAGTTCGGTTATAGAGCGGGTAACAAAGTAGCAAATGCTCTCGCACAGGCTGCTAGTTCTTTGGCACCAATTGAGTTGGAAGGTCTGAAGAAGTTCACAGTTGAGTTAGCATCGGTGCCATCAGTACCAAGCAATGTGACAAACTTTGAAGTATTTGATGATAATAGACATATATTGAAGTTCCTAACAAATTCAAATGTTTTCGCAACTCAACGCATTGATGAAGGTGAAACGGAAGAGGCGGAGATTAATCCAGATGGGATCTTGAACTTAAAGACCAACACCATTCCTAAGGGGATGATTGAGTTAGAAAGGATTTTCGACATGGATCAGTTTAATTAAGTAAAGTATCAACCCATAGGAGGGGACGAATGTGAGAAAGTGAACCTTGGAACAAATGAAAATCTGAAGATGGTTCAAATTTAAAAAGTTTGCACACCCGAAGAAAGGGAAAGTATCATCAAGCTAATGAGGGAATTTCTAGACGTAATTGCTCGGAGTTATGAGGACTTAAAGACGTATGATCCTTCAATTATCACACATACTATCTCATTGAAGGACAGAAGCAAACCGTTCAAACAAAGGCAGAGGCCAGTTAACCCATTGTTAGAGCCATTTATTTATAAAGAAGTGAAAAAGTTGTTGGTAGCAAGGATCATATTCCCAGTGCGACACTCAACGTGGGTGGCCAATCTTGTCTCAGTGAGAAAAAAAAAAGTGGAGAAATAAGGTTGTGTATACTTCAGGAATTTGAATAGAGCATCAAAGAAGGATAATTATCCATTGCCATCCTTGGATGAGGTATTGCAAATTGTGAATGGGTCTCAGATGATGACATTCATGGATGGGTACTCGGGATACAATCAAGTGATAGTAGATGAAGAGGATAGACTCAAGACGGCTTTCACCACAAAGTGGGGCACTTTCGCCTACAGAAGGATGCCTTTTGACTAATCAATGCAAGAGCAACGTTTCGGAGGGCCATGGATTTTGCCTTCCAGGACCTAAAAGATAAGTGCATCATCATTTACATGGACGATATTACGGTGTTTTCAAAGATAAAAGAAGTATAGAGGACTTAGGGAAAGTGTTTTTGAGATGTAGGAAATTTGGTGTCTCCTTAAATCCTAAGAAATCCATGTTTGGAGTGACTGGAGGAAGACTATTGGGACATGTAAGTTCATTAAAGGGGACCATGATTGATCCTGAAAGGGTCGAGGCAATTTCAAAGTTAAACCTGCCAGCTAACAAGGAGTTGAAATCTTTTTTTTGTCAAGATCAATTTCGTGAGGAATTTTATATCAGCATTTGCAGAGATAGTCAAGCCTATGAATGATATGCTCAAGAAAGATGCCAAAATGGATTGGACTCCTGCAGCCAAGGAAGCATTTGAGGAGATCAAACGAGCTATTATCAATGCACCAGTCTTAGTGAGTCCTGATTATGAGAGGCCCTTCTACATATACTCATTTGCCTCTAACCATGCATGTGCAGCCATTTTGACCCAAAAGAATGAGGAAGGTGAAGAGCATCCAATCGCATTCATGAGCGCCCCCTTCAGAGAAGCAAAATTAAGATATCCAAACATAGAGAAGCATGCGTATGCGCTAGTGAAAGCAGTCAAGAAGTTTAGACATTACATACGGAGGAGCAAAGTGCATGCAATTGTTCCTAACATAGCAGTAAAGACATTGTTAATGCTAAACGAGTTGGGCAAAAGAAGAGGAAAGTGAGTCACCACTATCTAGGAATATGACGTAGAGATCCACAGTTGGCGCAAACTATGGCATGTGATGGGCCATGCTTGGTGCAACAGGTTTATGAGTTAGAAGATGTGTGCCCAGATGAGTGGTACCAAGATATTATCAATTACCTGTAGAATCATAGGTGCCCCTCACGCTTAAGCTCAGCGCAAAAAAAAGCATTAAAGTTGAAGAGCTGAAGGTATATGCTACAAGGATCAATTCTATATAAACAAAATCATGAAGGTATATATTTGAGATGTGTTGGAAAGGATGAAGCAGGAAGAATTCTAGAGCATTTTCACGACAAGTTTGGAACGGGACATGGAGCAAGTTTGGTCATTGCACATAAAATTCTAAGATTGGGATATTGTTGGCCAACTTTGTTCAAGGATACACACGAACATGTGAAAACTTGCCATGTTTGCCAGATAGCCGCGGCCCGCGAGAGGAACCCCGCTATGCCACTACAGCCTGTCATCGAGGTGAGACCATTCGCGAAATGGGGGCTCGACTTCATTGGCATGATCAATCCTCCTTCCTCAACACAACACAAGTATATTTTGACCACTACTTACTACTGTACTCGATGGACGGAAGCCCAAGCCTTTAAGAATTGCACTGCTGAAATTGTCATTAAATTTCTTGAGGATAAAATTGTTACAAGGTTTGGATGTCCTTATACTTTGGTTTGTGATAATGGATCTGCTTTTTCTTGACTCAAGTTTTCTAAATGGGCTTCTGATTTTGGGATCACTCTGAAATTTTCATCTAATTATTACCCCAAGGGAATGGTCTAGCGGAATCAACAAACAAAAACTTACAGAGTGTCATCAAGAAACTATTAGACAAAAACCCAAGAGATTGGCACACCCAACTAAAATATGCTTTGTGGGCAGATAGAACAAGAACGAAGGAATCCTTAGCAACTTCCCCATACTACTTGGTATATGGACAAGACCCAGTTTTCCCAATCCAATTGAAAATCCCAACATTACAGTTCATGAGAGAATATTTTGACAACAAGGATAGGGTCCAGACTAGACTTTCCCAATTGATGCAACTGGACGAGAAAAGAGATGAAGCCATGGGTCGATTTGCAAAACATCAAGGGGTAGTGAACCGATGGTTTGATAGAAGAGCTAAAGTGAAGGCCTTAAGAATTTCAGACCTGGTTTTATACTGGGACAAGGCCCATGAGAGACGGGGGGATCATGATAAATTCTACAATCTGTGGAAAACAAAGTTCCATGACTCGAACCCGCCCATGACTCGGCAAGGACTACTCGGCCCGCAACTCGCCTATGACTCGGCAACGACTCGGCAAAATGAAAAACAAAGATTTTTTAGGATTTAGAACTTGTTTCAGGCACCCATTATTGAGTAAAGCTTAAAAACACTATAACATCATCAAATAGAAGCTAGTATGATCACATACATAAACATACATCCATCGCATAAGTACAAATGTAAATTGTAGCTGAAGGAAATAGAAAACATAGATATGCCGAATTATAAATAGTGTCAAATGTATATAAGATCCATGAATTCCATGACATCAAATGTTCCCAAACATGTGTAATAAAAAACAAGTCTATGGCTCAGGCTCTGGCTCTGGCTCAGCCTCAGCCTCATCCTCAAAGTAGTTTGTCTCCCTACTAGAAATGCGTCTAAGGTAGGTCCTGGATGACTGACAAGCCATAGCCTCTGCTCGTGAAGTGCCACTCTGATCAACATCAGCTGCAGTGGTGGTTGATCGTGCTCTATCCTCCTCTGCCATAGCCACAGCCTCAGCCTCTATGTCTACCTGGTCAACCCACTCATGGTCCTCCTCAGTGAAGACAGGATCGGTAGACTCAGTGAGCCACTCAGACTTTGGATCTATCTCTTCTAGAGTGATCGGAGAGGAGTCAATGTCCAAAATCTGTCTGGTCCTAAGATGGAGGTTGTAATGAACGAAGACAAGATCATTCAACCTCTCCACAAACAATCTATTACGCCTCTTCGAGTGGATATGCTCGAACAAGCAAAACAAAATGCCTTTTAGAGCAAATTAGAAGACACTTATGTAAAAAAAAAAAAAAGTATTGGTTTTTTTTTTTTAAGTCATGCTTGATGACT
>MU223501.1:1900097-1917772 GCA_018584345.1 Thuja plicata
AGTCATGCGAGTCATGACTCATGACTCGTCGAGTCATGGAAACGGGTCATCATGACTCGGCAGCCATGACTCGACCCGCGAGTCATCATTACTCGCATGACTCGCGGCGAGTCATGGAACTCTGGTGGAAAGATCCTTTGCAAATTTCTGAGATTTTGGGGGATAATGCTTTTAAACTGAAGACACTAATTGGTAGGGATGTCCCGTTGTCCGTCAACGGGCAGTTCCTCAAGCATTATTTCCAAGCCTAGGCCTCCTTTTGGAGTCCTTTTGTACATAGTTAGTTTAGGTTTTCTTTAGGTTTTCTGGCTTGAACCACGTTTGCTTCAAGGAGTAGCGCAGGTTTCCTTTCTGTCGCTTAGAGTAGGTTTCCTTTCTGTTGCTTAAAGTAGTTTCCCTTTCAATCTTTAGTTTAGGTTCGGTTTTCCTAGAGCTCATTGGTCCTAGTTTTTGGCGTAATTTTGGCTTTTGGGCTTCGAGGTTCAAGGGGTTCAGTTTAGCTCGTGGGTGAAGGGTGCAGACCCTGCACTTTTGGTGGTTAAGTTGAGTACGTCTTGTTCATTTCTTGAGTATATTTGCTTAAGTGCGGGGTAGTGAAGGTTGTACCTAGGCATCAGTCTATGACAGGATTTGTACTAAACTTGGGTCAAATTCAATTGTTGTTCTTAGGATGCTTTTGACAAAAGTTGCGACATTTTACTCACACTTAATTGCTCTTGAGTTCTTTGGTAGTTTTAAAGTGAAGTTGGACTTAGTAAAAATATACACCTACTCCAACGCCATTGTGATCTTCCAAACCCTCTGCGGGCTTCGTTGCCTGCAAGCCAAACAAGAGATGACAAGTGAAAAGAAAAGAAATATCAAAAGAAAAGAGTGAAAAATGAAAAATAAATATGAAAATGAGAAAAGAAAAGCAAAATTTGGCTCAGGGTGTGCAGGCATCTCTACCGATGCTATAAAAGAAAACACATAAGGTAGAATTGTGCTTGTGGTTGACCACAACAATAACCTCGTTGGGGCTATGGACGCCTGACTGGCAGCGAGGCTCTATCCAGAATGTTTTTGGAGTAAGGATATTATAATAGCTAAGTTCAATGGATCTAAGAAGTTTTCCAAGTTCTTGTCGAATGGGGAATGAATCACTTGCACACACGTGAGTGACTTATGGTCAAGGTTCTTAGGAGTAACGAGAAAGTTCTTTCCTTTGTTGAGTGCTTTTCCTCCTCATCGGATTTTCGAGTAGGTCATCCTGAGTTCCTTCGTCTCAAGGCATTTTTGTTCTTGAAATGTTCAGGAACATTTCTTCAGTGGAGTCACTAGATGTTGTTTGTTCTTTACTCCATCACCCCAATCCTTGGGGACCCCCTCTTTTTTGGAAGCAGTTTCTCGGTGTCTTCCTTAGGGCGGAATTTGGCTCCTCATGGGACATGCCCTTGTCCTATGAGCCTCTGATTTCCGCTCCCTTTTGGCAAGTGGGCAAGATGATCGATGCTAGAGTTTTGAGAGGAGATGCATTCACCTTGAGGGTGAAGTTCGTTGGTGACTTGGAGATTTGGGATTGAGTTGAAGTCTGGAAGGCTTTAAGTTTGAAACTGAGGTCTGTCCCATGACAAGGCGGATTCTACCCAGTCATAGGACATGGGGTTGTCCTATTCCCCTTGATTTTCCGCCCCCTTCTCTTGAGTACAATTCGATTCATTGGGTGGACTGTTCGTGGTTGACATAAGTTTTGGAGGGGTCCGGCCTTAGGAAGGTATGTTTAAGGTTGTCTTCCTTGGGCGGAATTGTCTTGTCTATTGGACAATTCCGCCCTTGATCCTAGCATCCACTCTTCCTTCCTTTTTCCAAGCATGAAGGATTCGAGCCTTTGATGGCATTTTGTGAGGACAAGTTGACGAGTGTGAAGTTTGGGGGCATGGTTTTGGGAAGCCTTAAAGGGGTAGATTTTGGGATTTTGATGTTTTGAGAAAAAATTTATAAGTGTCCCATGACTGGGCGAATTCCACCCAGTCATAGGACTGAGATTGTCCCATACGCCTTAAAATTCCGCTCCCTTCCTTGCATGATTGAAGTCCTCCTTGGTGGATAGGAAGTTGTTTTGAAGTAAGTTTGGGGTCTTTTGGTAAGACGAAGTGTTGTTTTGGGGGGAATTTGTCTTGTCCTTGGGCGGAATTGTCCCATGGCTAGGACAATTCTGCCCAAGGAGCTGGTCCCCTCCTTCCCTCATTTCCCTAGCCTTTCTCTCCCTTGGTGGTTTGAAAACGGAGTGTTTATCAAGGAGTCGTGGGATGTTTTGAATGTGTGTTGATCTTCCATAAGGTGGAAGTTTGGGTTACGAAAATTTGCATGTGTCCCATGACTGGGCGGATTCCGCCCAGTCATAGGACTGGGTTGTCCAATGTGCCACTAAATTCCGCTCCCTTATGGAGCCTTGGGAAGAAATCTAGGAAAGCTTGGACAAAGTGTTTAAGTGTTTGAGGGGTGTGTATCTCGGTCCAAGAAGGGAAGCTTTCCTTCTCCCTGGGCGGAATTGTCCCATCCAATGTGCCACTAAATTCCGCTCCCTTATGGAGCCTTGGCAAGAAATCTAGGAAGGCTTGGACAAAGTGTTTAAGTGTTTGAGGGGTATGGATCTCAGTCCAAGAAGGGAAGCTTTCCTTCTCCCTGGGCGGAATTGTCCCATGGATGGGACAATTCCGCCCTCATCCCTATTCCCCGTCAAGGTCCAAGTCGGCCCCCTTAAACAATCAGCAATCCAAACAAAATGCTAGTCATCCCTGAGCAATTAAATCAATCAGCAACCAATTAAAAATTGCAAAGTCGGCACCTTTTGGAAGAGTATTTCATGATTTATTTTGAACAAACAAGGTGCAAAGTCAGCCTCCTTGGTGAAGGGGTACGAAACACATATAAAGGCTGAGAGGATTGGAGACCATTTTCACAATAAAGACATGTGATTTTCTTCCAAGCAGCAGAGCAATTCAAGTTTGTAGCAGATCTTAGGGGAGTCAGACTGGCATTAGAAGAGTGTTTTCCTTGTCCATTTCTCTAGCTCTTCAAAGGGAAGGATAAATTGACTGATTTTTGTGAAGGAGCAGCAGCTAGCATTCATCTTAAAAATCCCAGAATTTACAGGAAAGCTACAGGTATGATGAAAATCAGAATTTCTCAAGATACAAGCATGAAGAGTAGATGTTGTGATAGCAAAAGACTATGGGATTGCCTTCCAAATCGAATTACTCCCCCTTTCATAGTGAATCTTTCTTAGACTTCAATCATTAATATTGCAAAATCAAAGAAATAATCAAACTCTTTTTTAAAATCATGTTATAAATTTGGAAATGGTAATTAAAACGAAGTTGTTTGATGTCTTGTGGTCTTCTGAGGGCAAGCTTTGTGGCAGTAAATTATCTTGTTGAATTCTGGAAATCAAAGCATAGTGAATACATTGGATTTACCTCACAAGATTTAATTAACAAATCTGATCTAAAATCGTTTCTCAGAATTCTTGGCATGGACTAATTAAGACTAGTCTTGATGTATCTTGCAGGTTGAGGAGTGATGGATCCGGCGTCCGAAAAAGCACAGAGGCAAGCACAATTGAAGAAAGACACCGAGGACGTGATGCCAAAAACCGTCTTTCCATCCAAGTGGGAGAAAGTTGGGGACACGAACCTGGGACCAGTCAATATGATCCAGATGAAGGACAGGATTACAAGGGGAACCCGTCTATGCTAGCCAAGAGGATGACTAAGAATGGGATTGCCCAAGCAGCGGCTTTCCCCCATGCTTTGCCATGTCCAGAACTCATTCTTGAATGTGCCACACATTATGACCACCAAACCAAGACAGTTTATTATGGAGATGAATATGAGAGGAAGGTGCTCGTCTGCCTGAGTGACTGGGTCATTGAGGAAGTGTTCAACATACCACATCACAAAGTCAACGTCTTCATGAGAAGAGATCAGGCACACAAGCATTACACTGACAATATTAATCATTATTCAGCCCTCTTGTGTGAGGAAAGCCTAAAGGAGCCGAGAAAGAGACATTCAAAGTTGCCAAGGTTTACAAGGACAAACATGAAGGAGGAGTATGGCGACCTAATCTTGATGCTGAGCCGAATTATGGAAATCCCACAGGCAAGAGTGCTTGAGCCATGGATGTTTTAATTCATTGAGAAGATCTCAAATGAGGGTGTCATGTTCGATTGGGCTCAAATAATAAGCGAGAACTTGGATCTCCAGCTGAGATTGGTGCACAATTCAAAGACATTCTACATGGGATCCTACCTCTTCTACATGATTGCAGGCATGTTTCAGTATCTGGGGTTGAAGGCTTTGGGTGATGTGGGCAAGGAACCGGGGCACTACTTGGTGCATGAATGCTATCCACAACTCCATCTCCATCACAACAAACACTTTAAGATATTCTACGATGCCTTCGCAATGAAAACAGTGAGAACACTACAGGGGGATCCCCAAAAGAAACTATTTTTAGAAGCAGAGAAGTTGATCAAGAAGTACGGATGGTGGTATATCCAGTTCGAAAAGTCTACATACATCCGGATAGTGGGAAGCACTTGTTGCCCAAAGAAGCTACCAAGATCTCCACCCAACAAATTAGTAGTAATGGAGGTAGCAAGGCAGTTGGGCCACTTTGAAAAGGTGCAGAAACTCAAGCATAAGCAAGGGGTTACTTTTCCATTTCAGGCAAAGCTGATACTTGCAATTCTTTGGCAACTATGGCAGTGGCAGACGAGGTATTGAAATTCTTTGCTTTGGCTCTTTATGAGGGAAAACAAAGTTTTGATCCCAATGAGCAAATTCGGATAGCATATGGGAGTCCCTATAGGCATGTACATCACATTGAGGACTATTGGGCCAATGCAGCCGATGACTTCGAAGTAGGGAAGAGAGCCTTCTCAAGGTTGACAGTTGACATGATGAGGAAGTACAGATGGAAGCAGCTCCAGATCCCGGATCAACTTGAGGATGATGGTAGGACTCTGAGACCAGAATTCAATACTCTAAATGGACATGAGTTGGAGTCCATTGAGTGGGGAATCGAGGGAGAGGGTTCTCTTGAGTCAGTGATGGTGCCAGTTGATCTTTGCACCCAGGAATGGTTCGATAGGAAGATGGCTAGATTGGAAAGAGCAGGCACCCTTCTCACTTATGACAAGATGAAGCTAGTAGAGGAAGTCCCAGAGGAGTCATCCGGGTAGTGCACAGGAAGCAGTGAGAGACCAGTGGAAGTGAGTAATAAGAAGAGGAAGGAAGTGGATGGTGCCAAAGAAAAAGGGAAGGAAGATGGTGAGTTGACGACTAAGAGGCAGAAAGTAGGTGTCATAATATCAAAGGAAAGCGCCACTTCAGCTCAGGATAGGGCCCCAAGGAATCAGACAAGGGAGAATCACTGCAAGGGAGTTCTCCCTCAGGGAATACTTCCAGCTTCAGTTCGGGGTACTTGCCACTTTCCATGAGTCAGTAGGTCGGAGGATCATCCTCACCTAAGGAAAGGGAGATTGAGATGATTGATATTGAGGCACTTTCAACAGATGAAGAGGGGGGTGCACCAAAGTTAGCCAAGGGAGCTTTGCCAAGGCAGGATGAGCCTAACTTGGAGTTGGGAAGGTGTACAGCACCTGGCTGGCTGAGGAGTTCATGCGGCCTAAGAAGGAGATTGTTCCCCTCTTACCAATCAAGAATGTTGAGGATATTCTAGGTGAGATTGAGGAGGAAGAGGAAGGTCATCCTGCGAAGACAGTAGCAAAGATTATCAGAGACAGTTCGGGGACTCGTAAGGTCCAGATTGCTATTCCCAGGGAAGACAAGTCCAAGGGCGACATTCGGATTCAGGACTATGAGATATTGGAGCATGAGCTAGGAACTACTACAAAGGAGATAGAGTACAAGGAACTTCAAGATAGTCTCCTTGCCATGAAACAAAGATTAGATAAGGAAGTTGAGGGGAAGAGCAAGTACAAGGAAGAAAATCAGAGATTGGTAGCTTATTTCAGGAATGTTTGCAGGCCCATTCAATAGGTGGACCACTCGGTTGCACCACCACTTGCATTGGAGAAGGGAGATATGGACAGCTTAGAGAGTGCAAGAGTTACACTTCATGAAACTCGATCTTGGGTGGAAAGTGTTATCCAGGAAGGATTGGCTTTCCTACCGAAGTTTGTGGAGAGGTTCTAGGCATTTGTGGCCCTCAGGGTTACATTCCACGCTTTCGATGAACTCCGGAATGATTTCCTTCCCACCAAGGACAAATCTATTCCTCAGTTGCAAGCTTTGGTTGACACGTCAAAAAAGCTACTTGAAAGAACAAGGGTGGTTAAGCCACGAGAGAAAGACAGTGTTGAGGCATGGTATTTCGCTCTAATCAACAGACTTGAGATTATGAAAGGAATCAAGGATGGGATTGCTCCCCTCGAGGCCACTACTCACAAGATAATCGAAGATACGCTTGGCATCACCAGATCCGCCTTCAAGATGGAAGATAACAAGGAGGATGGCACGAACTTGGAGGCCTTGACTGAAAAGGTGAAATCTTTCGGAGGGGACATCATCAATGGTGAGACTTTGGAGTCTCTTTTTTCTCTTAAATCTCTCATGAATTCCACAAGTGCCAGCATGACAGAGCAAGACAAGATTTTGGTAACAGCAAAGAAGGAGATGGACTTGGCTGAGAAGAGGATTCAGTTCACCCCTTTACCTCCCATGGAGGAGGTCACCAAGATTGTGACCAAGTTCATCGATTTGGCAAAGAAGCTTAGGGACAAAGGAAGAAATATTCTAGATGATGATTTGATGTAAGCCCATGTGGCAATTCTATCTCATAGCTTGATAGGTGTAGGTGGCAATTCTATCTCATAGCTTGATAGGTGTAGGTGGCAAATTCTGATTGGCTCACCATTTGGTGTCTTTTCATTGGTTCTCTTTCCTTGTAATTGTCTTATTGGTCCATCTCTAAGGTGTCTTCTTCTCATTCGCCGGTTGGGTGGCAACCCTAATTAGGGTTTGTGAGACTTAATCTAGACCGCAGATTCTGATTTAAACTTGGTCGTTCATTGTACTTGAGCCTCCTATATAAGGCCATTTGCTCTCATTTGTAAAGAGGTTGGAGGAAAGTGTTGCTAAAATAATGCCAAAATTGCTCTACTTGTCATTGTTGTGCTTTGCATGGTGATTAAGTTTGATCAACTTTGTGTTATTGCATGGTGCTCTTCTTCCATAATTAAAATAGGATTTTCATTTCAAGTTGTTAAAGTAAGAGTAGAGATAGATGGTAGATTGTATGCAAGTATTGGTGGATGTTTGATTGGATCGACTCAAGTATACTAGGCCACTAGCCTCCTTGTTGATTGTAAGGAAGCCTTGTGTGGTAAGCTAGTCCTTTCACTTAAGTTCAATCAGTGTTGGATCCATAGTTTGTACTTCCAAAATGGATTGTGGAGATGGCATTGATATGAAAACCATTTGAGAACCCTTGAAACTTTGCACTAGGTGGAGTCGAGGTCACAGGCAAGCCTCCATTTGGTAGAGTCCTAGTCCATCCACGAATCCTTTCGTCCATAGTTAGAAGTAGTAGAAGTAGTTTAAGAGGTTTGAGAAGTAAGATTGAAGTTAAAGGAGGCATTTGAATATACATTGCAAATCTAAGTCCGATTACCATTGAGAAGATAGCGTAAGTCCCCTTAGGTGGTTAACCAGTAAATCACATCATTTCAACTAAGCCAGTTATTCCACAAGTTCAAGAACCATGGAGTCATTCCATGATCTCAAATTGCAAAGCTTAGCATGGGAGATGACTTTGTTCAAGAGAGGGTTTAATATTCTGTGTTTCACCTCGAAGCATTGAGTATTCGATCCTGCATGTTATGTAAGTGGAACAAAACTCGCATCAACATGGCTCTTCGAAAGGGTTGTGATTATGAAGAGTTGTGACTCGTTGAAAGAATTGTAATTATGAAGGGTTGTAATTATCAAGAATTGTGACTCTTTCAAACGGGCAAAATAATGAAAAGGCATGACTCCTCCCTCATATGGGAAGGCATAAAAAGGAAAAAGATTCATTTGAAGTAAGCATCCAAAATGGATCAAGGAAATAAGTGTTTGTTCTGTAATCAGAAAAGGAGGAATCAGAAACACAAATCTGATTTAATTAAGAAGTGCAGATCTGATTGTGAAACGTTGTGTCCCTTTCAAAGGGCAGGAATAATAAAGAGTTTGAGTCTTTCAAAGGGTGCTAACGGTGAAAGGTTATGTCTCTTGCCAAAGGGCATTTATGAAAAGGTGTGAACTCTCCCTCACATTGCGAGATACAAAGGGAAGAAGGTTTGGGGGATTAAATAAGAAAAGGAATACACAGCAGATTGAAATGCATACATTGTGGTCTTGGAATATATGCTTAATACTGGAATTCAGATTTATATGACAGTCATGCTTAATTTCACTTATATGCATATACATTCATAATACATGAAAGACCAATACAATTAATGGCATGGTCCTTAGTCTTCCGCTAAATGCCTTCATAAGGATTGGAGGTTTGTGCAGAGAGAGACAGAGTAAATCGTCACAAGGTAGGTGAATCTCAAGATGGAATATGGTACAGGGTCCTGAAGCCTTGAGGGAGCCTACTTGTAGATTGGTTTCCAAGCGCCCTAGCACAGTAATTCCACCATCTTCTGTTAGGGTTAGGGAAGTGGTCTAATATATATGCTATAGCATTTATATTTGTTAATAAAAGTGAAATCAGAATTATATCAGTCATGTTGTATTATATATACACATATATATTCGTAATACATGAGATAATAATATATACATAGCCCATTCCTTAATCATTCATTAATACCATTATGAGGATAGGCTGGTTTTGTCAGAGAGAGGAGTAAAACCTCACAAGGTAGGGGAATCCCAAGATGGGGTAAGGACATGTATCACAAAAACCTTGGGGGAGAAGTCCCGAGATGGGTATGAATGTGTTCCAAAAACCTTGAAGGAGCCTACTTGTAGATTGGTGTCCAAGCACCCTAAGGACAAGTAAATCCCCATCCTTATTAAGATTGATGTTTAGGAATCAAAGCTTAAGTACGTATTATGAATCAGTAATTGTTTCTTAATTTAATCTAAATTAAATGCATAGTGATGTATGTTGATCATTGGGAATTGGCAGCCACCTAGTAGGGAACGTAGCAAATTGGCATTTCCAAGTGCAATCCAAACCCTAGTTGGGAATTTTAGGGTGAATCAAGTAAAGTCCTAGTTGGGAATATTACAAAGCTTTGATCCTGCCATCCTGTAGGGTAAAAGATGAAAAAAGGAATCATTGTAGCCAATAAGAAGGAATCTAACAATGCATGTATTGTGTGTATACTTCGTGCATGCGCCATGTCTTCACATATTTATGTGTATACTTTGTGTATGCTTCATGTCTTCATATATCCATATGTATATTTCGTATTTTCAAGTGTATGCTCCATGTGTGGTTCTACTTTGGTTGATCTAGAATAAGAGAATAACTAGAGTGAACCCAAGATATGAATTTATTGGCAAAAGTTGGTCAAGTCCAAATCAGTTTTGATGCCATTACAAAGATGGCCTTGATCCTTTTCTCTAGAAGATGAGAGGAAACTTGACTTAAAATTACAAACCTTGCAAATTCTCAATGCATTGGTTAATATCAGAGTTGCATAGCAAAAGCTAGTCACAGTGAAAGTTTTGTATAAAATTGGCATTGCTTGAGGTCAAGCGATTTTGAGAAACGATGGACTATAATGTCCCCTTTCTGAAAATAATAATAATAAAATTAAAACAAATAAATAAAAATATATTATATATTAACTAAATTTAATGAAAGGTCAAGAGATATGCAATGAAGAGTTGTGACTCCCTCAAAATAAGATATAAAAGGGAAGAGAGTTCATTTGAAAGGGATCGGTAGCAAGGAAGAAGAGGAGAGCATAGGAGTTAAAGAAAGATTGATGGAAGAAGAAAGGAATGTGAAGAAAATAAGGAAGTGACTCTTTCAAAAGGCAGCAATGATAAAGGGTTGTAACTCTTTCAAAGGGTTGTGAGTCTTCAAAAGGGTTGTGAGTCTCGAAGGGTTGTGACTCTTCGAAAGGGTTGTGATTATCAAGAATTGTGACTCTTTCAAAAGGGCAAAATAATGAAAAGGCGTGAGTCCTCCCTCATGTGAGAAGACATAAAGAGGACAAGGATTCATTTGAAATGGGCGTCCAAAAAGGATCAAGGAAACAAGTGTTTGTTCTGTAATCAAAAAAGGAGGAATCAGAAGTACAGATCTGATTTAAATAAGAAGTGCAGATCTGAAAGGCTGTGTCCCTTTCAAAGGTCAAAAAATAATAAAGAGTTGCACTCTTTCAAAGGGTGCTAACGGTGAAAGGTTGTGTCTCTTGCCAAAGGGCATTTATGATGAAAAGGTGTGACGTCTCCCTCACATTGAGATATATCAAGGGAAGAAGGTTTGGGAGATTAAATAAGAAATGGAATACATAGCAGATTCAAATACATACATTGTGGTCTTGGAATATATGCATAATATTGGAATTCGGATTTATATGACATTCATGCTTAATTTCACTTATATGCATATACATTCATAATATATGAAAGACCAATATAATTAATAGCCTAGTCCTTAGCGTTTGGCTAATACCTTCGTAAGGATAAGAGGTTTGTGTAGGGAGAGGCAGAGTAAATCCTCACAAGATAGGTGAGTCCCAAGAAGGGATATGGGATGGGGTCTTGAGGCCTTGAAGGAGCCTACTTGTAGATTGGTTTCCAAGCACCCTAGCACAGTAATTCCAACATTTTCCATTAGGGTTAGGGAAGAGGTCTAATATATATGTTGTAGCATTTATAGTTGTTAATAATAGTGAAATCAGAATTATATATCAGTCATGTTGTATTATACATACATTTATATATTTGTAATACATGAGATAATAATACATACATAGCCCATTTCTTAATCATTCACTAATACCGTTAAGAGGATAGGGTGGTTTTGTCAGGGAGAGGAACAGTAAAACCTCACAAGGCAGGGTAATCCCAAGATGGGGTAAGGACATGTATCACAGAAACCTTGAGGGAGAAGTCCCAAGATGGGTATGAATACGTCTTCCCGAAACCTTGAGGAAGCCTACTTGTAGATAGGTGTCTAGGCGCCCTAAGGACAAGTAAATCCCAATCCTTCTTAAGGTTGATGTTTAGGAGAGAAGTAAGGAATCAGGGCTTAAGTATGTATTATGAATCAATAATTGTTTCTTAATTTAATCTAATTTAAATGCATAGTGATGCATGTTAATCATTGGGAACTGGCAGCCACCTAGTATGGAACGTTACAAATTGCCATTTCCAAGCGCATTCCAAACCCTAGCTGGGAATTTTAGGGTAAATCAAGTAAAGTCCTAGTTGGGGGCATTACTACATGCAAAGAATGCCAGCTTGACTATAGCTTGTGCAATCAAAGAAAAGTGCAACGCTTAAGTGTGACTGCGGACAAAAATTCAGCAGCAAGTTATAAAAGTGAACAATTGACCATAACAAAGAGGGAATATGAAGGTTTGACATATGACATTACAAGAGAGTAGAGAAAAAAGATTCAATGATAATGGCAATAGCAGAGGTTTGGTCCACAATAACAAATGAAGAGACGGAACAAAAAGTAGAGAGCAAAGTACCAATGAAAAAAAGCTTCAAGGAAAGAAAACAAGAAAATTACATCAACATCTACATGACCAAAAGAAGATTGAAACTGATAAAGTACAAGAATGTAATAATATCAAAGAATGGGACTAAAAAAGTAACAAGCATGTAATAATATCAAAGGATGCCACTAAGTTACTAACAAATTATAAGTAAGTAATAGCATCAAAGGATAAGGCATCTCCAAATTACTTACTTTTTGTTTAAAAGTAAAATATGCATAAATATAGCAAATATTTCAAGACAATGTTAAAGAGACTGGCAGGTCATATACTAACTGGCAAGGAAGAGATACAAGCAAAAACTACTGTACCATCGCAAGTGACCTCAAACTACTCATGGTATTGATACCTTATAATATAACCCAATTTAGGATGTGTGGAACATAAGATGTTTTGGAGACTGAAAAAAATAATAAAAGATGGAATATATTAGATCTATGTAACTTGCGCATGCATTCCCTATTGGAAGAATGGATATACCTCCCACCCCCAACATTCCCACACTTCCTAAAATTGGAAGACAAAGTAGGGATATGGCAGGCCATCCCTAAAACATGCAGAACACTAGAAGGATGTCCCCAGGTTAATCCCAACTGAGCAGGGACATCATGCAATGCCTCCTATGAGGTTTTAGAATGGAGGGACAACCAAACAACCCCCATGGGGATCAGATGTTCTAAATGTCATGCCCCGCCTAGGGTTAATAAAAATCACAGCCTTAATATAAAATAAACCACAGCCTCTCTTAAATATTAAAAATTAGGTGATTAAGAATTAATAAGAGGCTGACCCAGCATCAAAGGGAATTAGGAAAAAATAAACATAAAATAGTGTATTATCCATAAGAGGGCCAACTCGCTATTGAGTAATGGCATCGACAAATAGCTTATATATAACAGCAACCTTTGATATGCTTAAGGTAGAAGCAAAAACAATAATTACAACTAAAAGCAGAGATAATAATTAGAGAAAGTCCAATCCTCAAAAAGGGGCGATTTAAATAATAGTAACAAAAGGGTGATTAAGGGAAGAGATGTGATTTGTGTTAATGAAGGGATGCATCAGTTCCAAAAGAGTATGAGCTAGAAAGAGACATGACTCTTTCACCACAAGGAAGAGATATATTTATTGAAGAACAGCATTCAAGGAGGGGTATCGTACCAAGACAGAACATTGGGAAATATCAGCAATTTCATGCATCAACCAAGGAAAAAGCTCTGATCTGAAAAGTAAAGCAACCTTTTGATATTAATAAACAGAGTAATGCGGTGATCAAGAAGCAGCAGTTAATGCGACACAAGGACACCTCTCTCCTATCGAAACTTGCTAGAACTTAAGGAAAGAAGAGGAGGTAATGTTATGGAAAAAAAAGCAGACCTAGAACAGAATAAACAGCAAGTATGGAGTGATGTCTTTCAGACATAAAGTGAAGCGATTCAATTAGCATCAAATCACTAAGGCAATTAATCCAATCAGCATCAAATCACTAAGATCAGTCTAAAGTCATCAGCGATCAGGCAAGTCAACTCAATTAGCAATCAGCGCTTGTAAGGGGCAAATCAGTTCCTGGGATATCACAGATCATGCACACAGATCAATCAGATCTGAAGTTCTTATTTATTGTGGGCACTAGCATTCTTGTGCGATTGTGGTATGCATGAATAGGTGTTTGCTACACATGCTTGAGATAATGTTACATAACATATATTAGACATAGTAATAATATGCATTTCTCATTAGACACACACCCTCATATGGATGGCGATGGCCACATGGCGCCAAGAGGCATGGTAATTGGCTTTTGGGTCTTATGTAGAGGATTATTGTATGACAGACCCCTCACTAGGTACACCAACTCATGAGAATCACCTGAGGCCAAGGGGGACAAAGTTTCCATCCTTGGGCATAGGGTAGAGGATTGTTAATGGCTATGGAATCCCTCACTAGGTACACCACCTCATGAAAATGGTTAAGTACCACATGAGGCCAATGGGGGGACAAAGTTTCCGTCCTTGGGCCTAGGGTAGAGGATTGTAACCGGCTATGGAATCTCTCATTAGGTACACCACCTCATGAGAATGGTTAAGGACCACATGACACCAAGGGGAAAAAGTTTCTGCCCTTGGGCCTAGGGTAGAGAATTGTAAACGGCTATGGAATCCCTCACTAGGTACACCATCTCATGATAATAGTTAAGGACCACATGAGGCCAAAGCGGACAAGGTCCTGCTCTTGGGCCTAGGATTGAGGGTCATTTTAAGGGCACCCTGTAGCAGCCTCCCCTACCAATCCCATATTGATCAATTGTTGAAATGAATTAGAGGGGATCCTCAATCATAAGAGGTAAAGAGGTTGACATGATAGAGGAGAACAGCGTACATGCCTCACTAGGTACACCACCTCATAAAGATGGTTAAGGACCATGAGGCCAAAGAATTCAAGGTCCTGTGTTTGGACCTAGATTAGAGAACATTTGGGGCACCTCGTCATGTCTTCCATCACAAACCCCGTGTTGAACTCCCACATAATGATTTAGATTTGCTTTGCAAATTGATATATTCCTAAACCCTTGAATTGAATGAATTTCACAAGTTATATGTGCAGTATTATCTAACTTGGTTTGCAGGGTTCCTAAACAGACTTATCTCATCTTATTCTTAAATAAGGATTATATCTCTAACTATATTATGCTCTTTATTTCTTTTGGGTCTGTGAATTCAGGGCAAAGTACAAGGTGATCCAAGAAAGGGACATTACAGTAAAATATCCCCTGAACTCTCTAAAAATAGATATTCAAGATTGGAAAAAAAAAGTATGTTAAATTCCACAATGCCTCCCCCTGTACTCTCTAAAAATAGATATTCAAGATTGAAAAAAAAAGTATGTTAAATTCCATGATGCCTCCCACAAATAGAGCTTTTAAAAAACCCTTTTATTTGTCAATGTGAGCAGATTCCTCAAGGCAGCAACCAATGGAGAAAAGAATGAGAGAAACATGAGGCGGCAAGATTTATCGGCAGAAATTAAGACAGGAGAATGGACAGCAACCTTAGTTCAGTTCTAGGAACTTTGTTTGATATGCCGCCAGAGTGTTTGGTGCAAGTTTCAGTTGTATTCATTTCCCTTCAAGTCAATCCACTGGCTCCCTCGCCTATCTTTAGTTTTCACTTTTCACTGTACAGCATAAGAAAACAACCCTAAAATCAAGATGCACAGTAGCACTTTGAAAATCAACAGTGAACCAAAACACTAAGCAGACAAACAGATGAAACAAGGAACGAGAGTGATGTTATTGGAGGAAGTCGGGTAGGAAGTGGAAATACTGCTGCAAACTCTTAAATGTGTCATAAAAAATTTGAATGCTAATGCAAAGGTGCTCGCAACTGAAAAACAAAATTACCTACAAACAAAGAGTGGTGTGGGTTCACACCATCGGTTGTCATATGTGATACTGGTCTTAAAGGAAGCTACAGAAAAGTACAAATCCTCCTCTGCATTAGTGAATAAGGGATGAGAATTTCTAAAAACGACCCTTGAAGAAGAGGCTGAATGCTTCAGGCCACAAAGGAAGCAGAGTCTAAGTACTCTTTCCTGTGAACACAGGTTTGTTAGACCTCAACCATTTGTAAAGCCAATGAATGTACGAATTGCTAAAGCGTAGAGAAAGAAAAAGCTTTCAATCATAATAGGAAGGATAGAATAATATTACTGATTTTTTAAATAACAAATGCATGAAAAACAGAGGATGCAATTGGCAGGTTTTTCTTTTCCAATAGCATTGCATTCCTTTGTTGCTCATTCTCTTTATACAAGGAGATGTTCAGGAACAAAGCAATTGCAAACATCGCATTGGGGTTTAACAAAAGTTAAACAATTTTCCTTGGAAATCTACAATCAGGAGATTAACTCACAGACAGAGGATTTGAGGTAGACATGAGTAAGGATTGTATGCTCTATTGTAATCGATGAAGATGTGAATAGTAGACGCCACCTAATATAATTGTCACATTCGTAGCACTTTGATTGCATATTTATTTACTGCTTGTTGCTGAAAAGAGTGATGTCTTGTTCTCATTAACCTAATTCGCCTATCAGCACAAGAACACTTTGTTAAATGACACAACTGTAGACAAATAAAGAGGAGGTGCAAGGCATCCCTAAACCTCAATTTGGTTGCTTTAAACCTACAATTCATAATATTAGTAGAATGCACAAAATAAAATTATAAAACATGAAAAAATAATGATAATGAAAATCGAAGAAGCCAACCTACTGTCAGTCGAATTGATCAAACACCCATATCACCACACAAACACCGGTGAGTAGACCACTCAAATTTCAGTCCGAATTCATAATTATCCATGTTATTTCTTAACAAATAAAAATAAGGCTGTGGCTCGTAATTTTAATTAGGACCTGGTGGGGTTCAAAGATCAAATGCAAGCATGAACTTATTAGCCACCTAAGTTAGAAACTCGGCTTCTGCAAATGATCTCCAAAGGGGAATATGAACCAATTTCTCGCCCGGATTCTCCCAGGGACCGCACAAGGGATCATCAAAAGCCCAATTGTCTCACTTCTGAGTGCCCAACAAGAGGGTTTGTCCTGCCTTATTTGGTCTTTGTCTTATGAGAAATGAAGATCAATTATGCGAGGTAGATGTAAGTTTAACGTGTTCTACTACATATTCAGTATGGTAATTTTTAACAGTGCCCTCAGCCCTGTGACTGTCAGTGCCGAACTTACGATAATTTCATTCTCTCACAAGCTAAACCTCGTGCCCAAGAAAAAATATTCACTAGCTAAATCTCGAACACGTGTAAAAAGTATAAAAAAAGAAATTATTAAGGTTGCAATTTGGCTTACCTGAAACCTTGACATCTCCTCTTCAATGGCATTATTGGCCTGAACAACTGGGACACTGCAGTATTCTACACAGTTACTTATTTCTTGTTGATTTCTCTGTCTGTCGAAGCAATCATAAGCGCACTTGAAGTAGGCTTTCTGCATTTGCATAGGTATTGAAGTTAGAGAGGATAACATGACTCTGAATTTGACTAAGCAAATTCAATGAAATGGTGTACCTGGAGATTGAAGTTGACATGGTCCTGGACTCCTGAGAGTTGCTGTTCGACTGCTTTATGTACTTGATCAACTGATCTTTTTACTCTTTCTGCAAGAAACCTCTCTTCTGGAGAATAACTCATTTTGTGCGTTCCCCTATCTTCACTTTCTTCCTGACCACTTCGTGTGGAAAATTAACATGCAAGCTAGGGTTTTGGGTTTAAGAAAAATATGAAACAGTGTCCCGTCGCGGGAGTTGTGTTAGTTTACCCGTGGCTATCCAGCAAACGAAATCTCAGTTTTTATTAAGGCCCCGTTCGTTTCGCGGAATTGAACCGGAATTGGCGGCGACACTTCCCGATAATAATGAAATCTGCCGTTTGGAACCCCAATATGCAATTCGGGTTATGCAGGTGAAAACCAGGTTTAGGCCCAAAAACGAGCGGCACCATCTTCCCAGTGAAAAGGTGGAATTTGATTTCATATTCCCGTTTTCACTTTTTCCCAACCAAATTTAATAAAATCGTCGGGTCCGTCATCTTCCCGCTTTGGATTTTGGGGTTTTCTTTCGCTTCCGAATCGTTTTTTCGCCATTTCCGAATCGTGCACTGTTCGACTGCACTTTGCACTGTTCGAATCATTTGCCACCTGCACGGTTTTGCCATTTCCGAGGGTTTTTGTTTCATCTCTGCACTGTTCGACTGCAACCTGCATTGTTCGACTGCAACCGTTCGACTAGAAAAGAAGGGTTTCCAAATCTGCCACCGTTCGACTGCTCTTCTGCTCTTCTCGGTACGCAGTTGCAGAACTTTTTTTCTTTTAATTCATTCTGCCTCTGGACTTTCTTCTTATCCCTATCCAGTTT
>MU223501.1:1933501-1955981 GCA_018584345.1 Thuja plicata
ACCTAAATCCTCACCTTATTTATCCCCCTCTCACTATCCCCCTCTTTTCTTTCTATATCTTTCCCACCTCTCTCTCCCTCTCTCCTTACTCTCTCCATCCCCACACTTATCTCCCTCTCACCTTACTCTCTTCATCCCCACACTTATATCCCTCTCTCCCCCATTGTCACTCTATTTGTCTCTTTAAGCTCAAAAAATTAAGCCCTAAACTAAAAGCCTTAAACCTTCTCCCCCTTTTCCTCCCTCTCTCCCACTTTTCTACTCTCTCCATCTCCCCCCCTCTCCCTTTCCACATCTCTCTTTCCTTGTATCTCACTTTTTTCCTCTCTACATCTCCGTAAAACCATGGGGTATTCACTAAAGCAACAATACAATACTATGTGCATTCATACTGGAGGATTTGAAATGGGAAAAAGGGGGAAATATATTGCCTAAATAGGGGGAGGGGGGATTTTTTAGGGCAGGGGTGGGGTGTATTGGGTGAGTACTGGAGGGGGTGACAAAAAAGGAGATTGGGCCAATATTTTTTGAAAATAGGGGGATTCTTTAGTATGCCACAAACACACTTGTTGTGATTCAGGTTCACTAAGTGAAGCCCTGTGCCTAAAACCTAATCCATAAGGCCTAAACCTTGTAAATTAATCCCTTAACCATGAACCCTAAGATCTAAACCCTATATCCCTCCTCCTAAGGGATTAAGGCTTTAGATTTAGTGTTTAGTTACTACAATGGGGTTTAGGCTTTAGGGCTTATGGATTAGGATTTAGGGCTTAGGGTTTAAGGTGTGGAGAGAGAGAAAGGGGGTTTAGGGTTTAGAGAGAGAGAGAGAGAATGATTTTATGAATATTTTGAATTTTTATGATTTTCCAAATTTTTATATTTTTTTTAACCTTTTCCAATTTAAATCTTAATAGATTTGATGAAAATTATGCATCAGTAAAATTTGTTAGTAATTGATGAAAAAAAGACGTGAAAAATATTGCCACAAATACCCATTAGGTAAAAAATGGTGTATAAAGGTAAAAACCATTTTTTACTTTTCACTTTTATACTCTCATTTTCACATTTACCCTTGGAGATAGGGCAGACTTGGAGAAAATGGTTATCCCATACACAGACCACCGATTTGAGCATGTTCGACAACAACAAAGACCACCACATTATGAACCACCGATAAGTACCCCTGAACACTTCTTATTTTGTAAATTTTTATTTGAATTTTCTCATTTTTAGGTAAAATAAATGTTATTTTTCTTTTCATTTCATCGCATTTGTTGTTTCTTCTTTAGCCTATAATATATTTTTTATCACATGTAAATCTTGATTTGTCACATATGAAGGATAAAATTAGGGTTTTTATGTCACATTTAGTTATAGATTTAAATTTTGCATTTGATATTATTTTGAATCTGCCTTATTTTATGTCACATACACTTTTCCTTTTATGATGTATACTAGAATATTGCATATGATAAAAAAAATTCCGCTTACACCATCCAAACTATCGCATATGATTAAATTTTACATCGAACTCGCAAATTATCGCACTTGCCCTAATGTGAATTTTTAGAACCTGTTTGATGATTGAGTCCACATTTTTTTGATTTGATTTGTGATGTATGATGATATCATATGATATTTCAACCTTTCAATGGAGAGATTCGATGGTAGATGTGCTCACAAATATTGTTTTAAATATCACATGAGCGAATAGGATATGATAATGTGATATTTGACTTATTAGGATAATCGATAAATAATTGATTGATTGATGTTTCACTTAACAACTTCCATTGGATTTCTGAAAAATACAAGGTGAATACAACAAGACCTTTAGGATGAGCATGGTGGGATTATTGTATGTGTTCTAGGTGCCTTACTTGAGATGCCTTGGTATCAAGTGACCTGAGGTTTGTTGACAATGCTAGTGGAGCAATGGCATAGTGACCATAATACATTCCACTGGCCTATTGGAGAGATGATTGTGACCCCAGAGGATGTATACCAGATTCTACATATTCAAGTGGTTGGAAATATTTTCTTCTATGATGTTGATGAGGATGGGGGTATATATTCTTTGTAGAGAGTGTTTAGAGGGATGACATTATTAGAATTTATTCTATTATGTGTGATATTATAGTTGTTTACTATGCACCCTTGCATTTAGTTCTTGCTAGGTTGATTGGGGTATTTATGCTACCTAACAAGAGAGAACATGGGTCCTCAGTTAGTTGGGGTCAGATTCTTGAGAGGTTGATTTATCAGCCTCAATGACTTGCATGGGGTCTTGCATACGTGCACACTTACATAATGAGTTACACTAGGTTGTCTATGATGGGAATTCTAACTTATCCACTAGAGTTATGTTTTTATTGATTTAAGCATGGGAGAACATCCTAGTGACTCCTCCAATTGTAGATAGGGATCAACCACGTACTCGACCATATATCTATGCTTTGAGGTATTATTCTCTAGTCTAAGAAGGACAAGTTGAAGTGATGGTGATGAGCTCTTGATGATATTAATACAGTGTGTTGGAGGCCATACTTAGATTGTAAGGCATGGGTAGAGGATCAGTTAGAGATGCCACATATATTCAGTACACGATGGTTGATTGGGTGTACACATTTTTCATAGAGAGATTTTTCTTCACCCGAGTATTGAGACGGTTTAGCTAGATACAAATCATGCCACAATGTACTTCTATGTATGCTCATACATAAAAGGATAGAGTTGACTGGGGATTTAGGATTTTGTATGAGATAACACTTGAAGAGTATTAAGAGTTGGTCCCTAATACCTAGGATAATATGGCATATGTGGTGGTTGTAGTGATAACCCCTTAATATTCTCATTGATTTAATTTACATCCATTTCTTAGATTGACCTCACCAAATGAGTTGGTTCCACCATTGGAGAGTGACGGTGATGATGATGACCAGATGTGACCTCCGAGATGGTGGATATGGGGAGTCTAAGGGAGAGGTAGATGGGGTAGGGGAGATGATGTAGGTGCAGGAGGTGGTGTAGGAGGTGATGGTGGAGGTGGAGAAGGTGATGGTGTAGGTGGAGGAGGTATTATTGTAGATCCTAGGTGGCTTTAGTAGTGACATAGATAAGGTTCTCCTATTATAAGAGATGTATGATAAGATGCAACACAAGTAGCCCCAAAGGTTTTTGTAATAATATAGTACAAATCATTAATTAAATATTCTAATCTATTAATCAAATAAATAAAATTCCACCCCATTCATACCTTTTCTATATCATCACCCTCTCAACCAATTCATCACATTTCAAATGACACCTCACTCATGGCTAAGGTAATTAATTAAAAAGAATTTAAAAATATCATTTTCATCAACATAGACAAAAGAAAACACAAAAAGACACTTGGAAAACATCTCTCCTAATTGGCACCAATGAGATGAAAGAACACAACTTACCAATTACCTATTTAATCTTATCCATTCATCTTGAATCAATTAATCTTGTCCATTCATTGAAAATACACCCCCAAGCCTTGGAGAAACATATAAAGAGAGATCAATTTTTTTTGGGTCGGTAATAGAAGATTTTGTATTAATATAAAAGCATTACATAAAGTATTACATAAGTTTACTTCTATAAAAACTATATCCCACCCTCGACTATGAACAGAAAACAGCCAACACTTCTCATGCTTACAATATGATATATTATATCAAGCATTTCAAAAACTTCCCAAAAAGCCTTCATTCCAGGCAACTAGATAGAAACATTATAAACCATAATAGGAAACTATCTGTATGGCTATGATTTTCGAATTTACGATATCAGCTTTAACAAAATTGCAAAGATTTAAAGCAGTAGACACCAAATCTCCTGCTCTTCAACCTTCTAGCCTGATTATGTAGCAGGGTAATTCCTATCCCTTCATGGCATCATTGTTCTTGCCCTCCATGGAATTGTCCCTTGAGCTTCCACTTCCATTGTTGCATTCGGTTCAGCATGGCTTCGAATCTCGTCTTTGATCTTATCCCATTCATCCCTTCTTTGATCATAGTAGGCATCACTATTCTCTTTGCCTACCCACCTAAAGAAGGGTATCAGCCCATGCTCCTCTCCTTCCGCATCGTCTTCAATGCATTCAGAAATTTCTATGCCCACACTTGGCATTTCTCATACTAATATAGATTCCAAACCACCCAAAAGGTCTTCAACAAACAAAGCCTCCACTACTCACTTGACTATAGCTGTCAACTCGCCCAATTCTAAGCCTCATGTAACCACCATTGATATAATAGTCGTGTTGTCTCTGCGTATGAGAAGAAATTCTTGGAATTTTGGGCCCATAACACCCATCACCACCTTCACCATTGTGTCTATCTTGATTTTGACCAAACCTGCAATTTGCTCCTTGCTAGCAGCACTCGGGAATGATTTCATTTGTTGCTTGGTTGTCACTATGAAATTTGTGTGCATCTTCACTGCCTTGTCAAAACCTGCAATAAGATAGAAAGCTATGAAAAGGGAGAGAAAGATTTTTAGTTAAGCAATGACACTTTCACTGGGAGTAATGCCACTTTAAAACTTGTCCATCTCCTTCTACGCGATGTCTAATCTATCATAACACCCATTAATGCATGGTGTGTAAATGTCAAATCCTCCCTCTACGGTGTCTATTCTCACGAGTTCGGCTCATATTTTGAAATGAGAAATTAATTTACCACTTTGCAAGCATCATCAAAATCATTTTGATTTCCCCACCATTTAAATATAATTTGGATGCCATCATGTTGACTTCAGCAAGGGTATCCACTTTATCATCCACTGGACATGTCACTCATACGTCCTCTTCCACAAATTAGAAACATCGATCATAAAGAAACTAATCGTTAAGTTTTAAATTTTCCAATCTCAATTCTCCAACTTAATCAAAGGATAAAGCCCATTTCGAAAGAACATCAGCTTCATTATTGCCTTCTCTATACGTATGAGTGATTCAAAATTTTGAAAAATTATGGATTATTGACATAACAGAGTTTACCAAAGGCTGGAGGTGCCAGGCCTCTGTCTTCCCATTTTTGAAAGCACTAATAAGCACCAAGGAATCACCCTCTAGATGGAGTTTCTAGACTCCCAAAGCAGCACCCATTCTAACTGCTAGTAATGCAAAATTTCCCTCAGCTATAGTATTAGATCCCGCTTTTAACCTTATTGCGCCATAATCCAAAATTTCCCCACTATAATCCCTAAGAATGGTCCCTGCACCTGATGGCCCCGATTTTCCCTGTGAAGCCCCATCAAAGTTGGCTTTTATCCAACCTTTCTTAGGAGCATCCCAAGTGACACCTTCTTGAGTTTGCTATTTTCTTGGTCTTGTTGATCCTAACTGCCCATTTTTGCATTTCAGTCCTGGCCAGGCCTTTTGTAAATACTGATCCATCCTACTAAAGGGGGTAGATAAAGGGATTGTGGTGGCATATGCATTCATAGTTTCTTCTATGGAACAATTAATCCTTTGTTCCAGCCTAACAATTTCCTTTTTTTCTCCTGGAAGATCCTTTGATTCTCTCCGTCCACACCTCCCATATTAGAATAGAGGTCCTTGCTACCCAAGCAGGCAAAAAAGTAGACTTCATTGGTGGTTTTGGAAAACCACAAAAGATACCCTTCAACTTATTGGGCAAGTGAGCATGCCAGTCCACTTTTCTCTTAAGCATCTCCCAACACTCTGAAGTAATTTTGCAGGAAACCAACAAATGATTCATATCTTCATCTACTTCTTCACATAATAGGATTCTTGTCGGCCCCTGCATTCCAAACTTTTATCTTCTCATTCTTGTTAAGATTATTTCTTTGGTTGCTAACCATGCAAAGGCCCCCACTTTGGGGAGGCATTCCTTTCTCTACAACATCCTAGAGGGCCAATCCTCTGGGTCCTCTATTCTCTAAAGGAGTTGGTAACCAAACTTTGCCGAATACTTGCCACTGCTAGCAGCACACCATATAATTGTGTCTCTGTCATTTGTAATAGTCACATTTCAAGTTTCCAAAATCTCTTTCATTGCATTTAAATGCTGGACACTAAGCCCCATATTGTCTATTTGCTTCCATTCCCAAATTTCACCTAGTGGGCCCTGCTTCACTTCCACATAGTCACATACATATTCCCCCCATCTATCTGAAAAAAGACATTTTAGATCATGATATTTAGGATTAACTAGAAAAATGGGATTGCCATTTCATGAGTCATCCCAAAAATTTTCCTTTTCTCCGCTGCCAATCTTCCATGTAAGATTTTGGGTGATAATAGGTCTACAGCTAGTAACAAAATTCCACACTGCTAAGCCTTTAGGAGGATTCAAGGTAGTAAGGATTCTCTTCACTTCCATTGAATCCAGATATTTGGCCTTCAATAATTTGACCCATAGTAACTCTGGGTTTTGGAAAATGCTCCAAACTAGCTTAGCACCTAGTGCTTCATTCATCAAATTCCATTCTCTCAAACCAACACCACCTTCTGCTTTTGATTTACAAACTTTACTCCAAGCTATGAGAGGTCGTTTCTCTTCCTCACTTTTCCCATTCCATAAAAAATTTCTCATTCTCTCTGTTATAATCTGATTAACTTTCTTTGAAATTTGAAGGCACATCATAGAGAAGATGGGGATGGCATTGATCACTGACTTGAGTAAGAGAATTTTTCCTGCAAAGGTTAGCCATCTGCTCTTTCATCCTTCCATTCTTTTAGTGCACTTCTCAATCAAATATTTCCACAAACTTGCTTTAGAAGCACCTTTGAATAGGGGGATTCCCAGGTATTTGCTTGGTAATCGACCACCTCTTATCCCTATAATTCTACATATTGCTCTCTGCTTTCTTTGGTCTACGTTAAAGAAGTAAACCTCATATTTTTGCTAGTTAATGCACTGTCTAGAAGCATTACTATAGTCATCCAAAGTTTTTTTGATAGTTCTTGTTTCCCAAAGGGAGGCCTCTCCCACAAGGTTGGTATCATCAGAAAACTATAGGTGAGTCAAAGGATCAAACCTGCCAGCCAATTTAATACTTTTCCAAATTCCTAATTGCCTTTTGGATTTAATTATCCTACCCAAAAACTCTGCCATAATAATGAACAAAAATGGGGAGATCGGGTCTCCTTGGCGTATACCTTTATTGGATTTGAAAAAACCTTGAGGGATGTCATTTACTAGAATAGAGAACCTAGGTGTTTGAATGCATCATTGCACCCATTAAATCCATTCCTTACAAAAACCTAAACATTTGAGGACTTTTATAAGGAAATCCCTATTCACTGCATCATAGGATTTCCTAATATCTAGTTTAATCATCATCTTCTCTGCCTTGTTTTGATGGAGGGTGTGTATGACTTCATGTGCCACTATAATACCCTCATATATAGATCTATTTGGGGTAAACCCACTCTGCTCTTTTGATATAATAGACTTTAAGACTAATTTCAACCTATTTTCCATGACTTTAGAAATGATCTTATAAATGGTATTACATAAGGAAATAGGTCTAAAGTCGTCAAAAGACAATCTGTCCTCCTTCTTAGGGATAAGGGTGATGAAGGTGTTATTGAAATCCTGAAAGAGAAATCCATCCACCCTAGATTCTTCAACCACCTCCCACGCTTCAGTCCCAACCAAGTCCTAGAAGTGCTGATAGAATAGGACTGAAAACCCATTCAGACCTGGAGCCTTCTGTGCTCCTATACTGAAAACTTCCTTTTTGACTTCCTTCATAGTGGATGGTTGCTTCAACATTTCATTCTGATCAGCCAATATACTTTTTGGAATAAAATTCTGAATATCTATCTCCTGATTAGGTCCGCTGGTTCCCCCCAAAAAATGTTGTGGAAGTATCTTATTGCTTCCTAGTTTACTATATCCTATTCTTCCAGCAACACACCTTCATTGTTTTGAATAGAGTAAATTTTATTCTGATATCTTTTCACTTTAACCGAGTTGTGAAAAAAGGAAGTATTTTTGTGCCCTTCTTTAAGCCACAACTCTCTTAATTTCTGTCTCCAGAATGTTTCTTCCCAACATAAGACCTTGTTATATAGTTTTTTTATCCTATTCTCTTCTTTAAAGTCAACATCGTTCATCCCATTAGCTATAACATAGGAATTTGACTTGTCCAATTCCCTTTCTAGGGTTTCTTTCTCTTTAAAAATATTCTTGAAGACATCCATATTTCAGCCTTTTAATTAATCTTTGAGGTATTGTAACTTTTTAGCAAATACAAAAGCCTTATAGCCTTTTCTCTCCGGAGCCTGATTCCACCATAGTGTAACTTTTTCTTTGAAAGTGGAATGTTTAAGCCACATGGATTCAAACTTGAAGGGGGCTCTATCAGGTGCTATGTCCTCCTAAAGCCTTTTACTAATCAAGTAGTGATCTGATCCAGTAATAGGTAAGATCTCTGCTATGCATGTCTATTTGGTAGCTTCCCAATTTCCAGCTAATAGAAACCTGTCTAGTTTTTCTGCTATATTCAAGAATCCACTCCTATTTGTCCATGTAAATTGACCATTCCTCATATCTATATCAATTAAGCCATTCTTTGTCACAAAATCTAAAAAATCCCTTTGACTTTGTCCTGCCCAACTACGCCCACCTTTTTTCTCCAAAGGATTTAAAATAACATTAAAATCTCTGCCTAATAGGAAGATCTCCTCCAGATTATTGTTTAGGATTCCTATTAACTCTTTCCATAGAACTTGTTTTTGACTTGGGTTGTAAGGGACATAAACATTAATGGCTTGGAAACATGTGTGAAGTTGTTTGGACTTGACTTCCACCCAAATCCAAAATCTATTAATTTCTTTGATATTCACTTCTATTGAAGAATCTGCCCACAAAATACGCAATCCCCCAGAGGCCCCTTCTGCCTCTGAGAAACATCTCCTCCACCTATGAAATTTATTAGCAAATATAGGTAACTCTTCTTTGCTAAGCTTTGTTTCTTGTAGAAAAATAATATCTGGTTTCACCTGATCAAAAACTCTTTTGATCATGCAAACTTTGTTAGAGGAATTGCAGCCTCTGACATTCCATGATATGGTTTTTATGGTGCTTGGGGAGGGGAAAATCTCATCCCTATCAACAACGGTTTAGACTGGTTAGTTGCATTCCCAACAAGGCAATTTTCACCTTATTTGATTTTCTTCCCCTTTTTTTCTTTTATCCCAAAGAGGATTTAGTCTTTCTAGAAGGGATTTTCTCCATAGTCCTAACATTTGTCAGACTGAAGGTGTCAGAAATGCCAAGATTATCTTTCTCCTCTTCGTCTGATTGAGAAATATAATCAGAATCAGAATCCCCAATCTGACCACTACTATCTTTAACAGTGTCAAAGGTGGACTCCAAGTTTCTGATCAGGGAGATTTGGATGTCTTTAAAACCATCCTCCTCAACAAATTTTGAGCTACTGAAATTATATAGTATGCCTCTATCAGCACTATGTGATCTTACCGGTAGCATACCTTGATCTAGAGTGTAGTTTTTAACAAGTTCAGGGGGGCACCTAACAAAAGAAGAATCTTTTGCTCACTTTTTAGCACTACCACTTTGCTCCAACTCTACACCTGACGTCTTTAGATGATAGGTAATTTCAGTGGACAAACCCATTATTTTGATATTGGGCTCAGAAGGTTTCTCACAAACTGAACTATAATTCTCTAGTTGTCATGGCTCTCTGTGAATAGTTATCACCATGGTTTCTTCCCTGACTTGATCTAGAGTTGTTTCTTCCCCATTGTTATTCAAATTTGGGGTAGGGCTATAAACTATCCCTCCCCATTCGTTAGCCAAAATCCCATCTATAGTTTCTTTCATGCTTCTCGGTAGAAACCCCTGTGCTTGTGTGATATCCGGACTCACTACCACTCTATCTAATATTATCCTTTGCAGCTTTGAATCTAGATTCAGACTTCCCAACCTTTGTTCTGTGATTTGGATAATCTTATTATTAATCATATTGGCTTCTCGGGATTTACCTTTTTTGTTATTACTTTTAACAGGCTCCTTGTTTTCATTGGGGTTATCTGCCTGTAGGTCTTTTTCATTATTCACTATCAATCTTTGCTTCCAAACCCCTATTTTGGTTGAGATTAAAAGGGTGTTGGGTAATGGATGAACTTCCTGCCAAAGAATCAATATTTTAGGGCATGTTGACAAGTTATTCTCCAGTAGGCATTCTTCAACTTTAATGAAACTACCAAGACTATTTCCAATAATGCTTAGGGTTTCAAAGCCCTAATACTTGTGTGGTAGGTTCGGTAGTGTCACCCATATGGGTAGCTCCTAAATCTTCTCAGTTTTTGGGTCGAAGTTCTTAGACCAGTCTATGATATAGAGGTCTTTCCTGTCTATCATATAGGGGTCATTTTTTAATACCCACTCCTTATCTTGGGGAGATGGTGCAGTGACTAAGTGGAAACCATTAGCCATTATTTTCAATGTGAAGGCTTGCCCCCATGATTTATTGCACTAGTCCCTAATCCTACCAAGAGAGGGCTATTTCCCAGCTCATTTCAAAAAGAAAGCATGACTTTCTAGGAAAGAGATAGATTCATTCCAAACTATATTTTCAATTGAAATGGTAGAAACTGTAGCAAATTCTACCCTAGGAAATACCTTGATAGGATCCACCGCCTCCTTCTCCATTACTTTGGGTTTCCAAAACTTCCCTTCAATCTGTCTGAAGTCAAAAACTCATTCGAAATCCTTTTGATTATCTTTCTGTGGGAATCTATTCTTTCTCCCCATAGTTGTAGTGCTTCCCTTTCCATGCGCTTTGGGCCATGAATGTTTCGCACCGCCCGAAGCATTTTGAAAGTAAAATTTTTTTGGTTGAGCTCTCTCCCAATACATAGTATTTTATGGAGCTCGGTTTCCCCACTATTGTCTCTTGTAATCCAGACCTTCATGGTTTATTAAAGGTCTCTACACATTCATCTACAATGGCTACTTTCAGTAGCCATTAGGACACAATTTTTTCAAACGTCCTCCTCTCGCCCACTCCCGGTTGCGCTCCATTTTTTTAAGAGAGATCATTTTTAGAGTAAATGCATCCACTTTAATTTGAGAATAGGAAAAATATTGGTTTAGTAATCCCATTTTCATTTGACCATCCTTGTAATGTCAAATTTATCTTGCAATTCATCCATCTTAGTTCATTTCATAGATTAATATTGCATTGTTCATCATTTTAGTTTAATTGTGCATCAAATAGCTCATCATTTAGCATAATTAATCATATATTTCATATCAAAGTACCATAATCTTGCATCTTGGAGCATTTTATCTTCAATATTCATCAAAATCTCATTTCTTGAGGTGTTACTTATGAGATATTAATTTCTATCGAGAGAAAATAACTAGATCAAATAGGTCCTTAAGACTAGAGAACAATGAGATGCTTTTAGGGAGTTAATTGTAGTATTTTCATTTCTTTATTTTGCTTAGAACTTACTCATTGGTCTAATGTTTCATTGGTGTGCATGACACATATTTTTACATACACCTATTTTACCCACATTATATACTAAGAGTAGCTTGATTAGAAATTTTTTATTTAGCATTTAATGCCTACCTTGTGAGATCACAAAATTTTTGAACAAAGATTATGTAATTGGTGATATCTATTTTTATGTAAGACTTAATACATGTCTTGAGATCTTGTTTCAAAATAAGTTGAAGAAAAATAAAAAGGGATGGAGATGTTCTCTATCAAAGTTATGAAGATAAGACAAAAATTAGATTAATAATAGGTAGGTAATATTGCTTAAATTTGTTTGTTACATGTATATGATGATTTATTTTTCCATTATACCACTCAAATTTGCACTCCCAATGGTTCACCTTTTAAATTATACCTCACATCTATAGCTTATCACAAAATCAAACCATAATACAAGGGACTAAATTTAAATTCTAGATTTAGTTTCCATATTTTAAATAGATATCATATTAAACACAAGTCACTAATGTTTAAAAATATATATTTTAAAACTGTATTTAGTAGTTGAAAAATAATGAGGTTGGAAAAAGCACATCATAAGCTTCACATAAGATCGTGGTTGTTGATGGGTTCAATGCAACAATACTCAGACACCACCTATAAAGAAAAAATATATTTAAGACCACTTTTATTATTAGAATAAATATAACTTACTCTAATTAAGTTTACCAAAGATAGCATAGTTGGCACATGCCACAATCATCTAATGATATTCATCTTAGGTTTGACTATTTAATATGTTCCATTATGCATTAAATATTCATTGTAGGGTAGTGTACCTAATCCTCCTCACTTTACTAGATAAGAAATATCTCTTGTAAATTCATAAATCATCAAATCATCAATACATATCATAACATTGTAATTTATTGTCGAGCATATCATTTCAATCTTGTTGTTCTTAATTGCTCAAATTACAACACTCTCTTATGGTTGGTACTTTCGGAGTTCAATCCCTTGAAGTTTGGATAGCTTCATGATGGGCTCCTGATTAATCTCTAACATAGTATTAGAGCTTTGTTCAAACAAATTACCATCATGTTTATAAATTGAGAAATTGATTGAGATATGATATTTATCTTCAAAAATTGAATATCATTCTCGCATTGAAAAATATTCAGATTTTAGAAGTAACCTCCATTCAATTCGTGGTTACATCGGTGTGATATTTTTCTACACCCTAGTCTTCTAGTAGAATAAACTATACTCTCTACTAGTAATTTTTCTTCATTATATCTTGGAGGTTCTTTATTGTCATATATTTCTCCAGTGACTTCACTCTTTACTTAACTAGTTCATATTGGTATCAATTGCAATGAATCACAATACATATATCAATAGAGGGAAGAAATATCTTACCACTCGTATTTTTAAGGATGATGACACATTTATTTTTTGAAGAAGGAATGAATGATGAGGCTCGAACACATATTAAAGGATCATAAACCTTGCATTATGGAGCTACCAACATGAATACATACAATAATAGGATGAAGAAGGAATGACTAGCTCACTATCTTCACAAGATCTATGATACATTTGTAGCATTCCTATACATGTTGACAATATCAAAAATATAAATATATTTAAAATTGGCATCAATAATATTTAATCCAAGAATTACACCTTGTATTGTAATTTAAGGAGAAAATATTAAATAAAGGAAGCTATTATTTAATAGAAGACATTGATTTTAGTAGACAAGGCCTTTTTTACAACTGTAAGAAACACCATATATATTTGTGATTTAAATTGGATTGATCACCACAAAGAAATAATATTCATGGTGACCATATACTATTTGATAGCAACATATAAGATGGTGTTTCAAATACATTAATAAAAACAATAAAATGAGAATCAATTTTGTTGTCCAAAATATTGATTTTCATTTGGTGGAGCTGACACAATAGAGTGGTAATGATAGAATCTTTCCATTAATATAATTATCAGCTAAGATGTATAAGGAAGCAAAGGCTATAACAATGTTGATTCTACCTGCGGGTTGTATACTATTATAACGAGTGCTTATTTGGTGATTGTATTGAAACTGACAACTTCCAATTATAATCAATCATCATTGATCACTCTTACGCCCTCACCTACCAGCTAATCAAGTTCTCTTGTTTTAGCTTCATAAGTTATTTTCTAATTTTTCATAGTTGTCATTATTTATTCACTTGGCAAATTTTGCATTTGGGAATTGTAAAATTATTTTGTTTGGGGGTTGTTCTTGCAATTGTTTCTTTTGTGTTCTTGCATATCATGGTTGACCCTAGGATTGAATTTCTCACTTCACATAATTACTACACATGGAAGTTCAAGATAACATATTTATTGCAATCACGTGGTCTTTGGAAACTTTTAGATGTTGAAAAACTTGAATTCACTTTAAGGCAATTGACAAATTTATTTATAGATACAATCAATGAGTCAAAAGGACTCGTAGGGCTTTATGTGTCAACTAATTTTTATTTTTTATTTTTTTTGGGTGTGGAACACTGAAAGAAGTGTGGGATAAGCTTGTATACTTATATGGAAAAGGTAATTTTATGATCTTCCATCTCCAATAAAATCTCACTTCTCTCACTCCAGATACATTTTCCATAATTCATGATTTCCTTTCCTAGTTCAAGTTTATTTGATCACAGTTTAAAGGATTTGGTCATGAAAATTAATATAAGGAGTGCATTGTCTTGATCCTATATAAACATCAACATCCATTTCAAGTTTTTTCTTCAACCTAGTATTCATTTTTAAAATATTTGGGAAAAGAAATAAGAATTGTACTAAGAAAGAAAAAACCCCATGTGGTTTTGAAATAAAATTTGATACGATGAACAAATTTTACTCAAGGAGAATTATAAGTTGATACAATTACTCAAGATGCATAATATTTATCTCCCCTCTTCATTAGGTTCATCTTCTACCAACCACAAGGAAAAATATCTTGATCTTAAAGGAGAGGGTTTTGCCTTTATTATGCTCATGCACTAGTAACATTGGACGTCGTATTCTTGATTCGGGTGCATTAGAAGACATTTCTAATTTAGTTGACAACATGATTCTAATTTCTATCTATTTTACACTATATCCTGAGCTCTTGACAATAATTAATCATCATGTGCATGTTTCTTTGGTAGGTGGTGTGGACTAGGGTGATGGAGTGGTGACCAATGTTCTTCATATTCCCAAGATAACACATAATCTACATTTAGTTGATCAACTTACAAAAATGGAGCCTGACTTGAGTTCACTTTATATGCAACTTACATTATTATGTAGATGTGTATAGTCCTAAAAATTTAGCACCCATAATTGGAAGTCTTTAGGACCTATTGACCCAATTTGGCAATTTCAAGATCTGACTGTCGGTTATGCCCATTCGTCCCATTTTCCCAGCTTCTTTTTCACATTCCCCAATAGGTCTTCATCCTTTGACTTCACCCCCTATGGGCCTACCTTATTTATGCCCAAAGCCTGATGTTGGGAACCTTCTCCTACGTCTTCTTTTTTTCTTTTTTTGGGTCAACCTACCCGTATTTTGAATCCCAAAATGAGCATAAAAGGATGATCTATCCCCTCATTTTTCAACCAATATAAGAAACCAAAGTTAAGAAGCAATTGTGCCAAGGTTATTCAAGCATAAGAATTGAAGAATTCAAGTGGAGAAGGCAAGGCATCCATCCAAGGTCTCCAAGTATCCTTCCTAAATCCATTCAAGCATGTCAATCTCCTTCCTTTGATGCAAGATTTCTCTCCCATGATGGCTAAGTAGAGAGTTTCTCAAGTGGGGCAAAGAGGTTCCTTCTTCAAGCGGCATAAATACATTCATGATCTAGAGATAGTGATTATGGATTTGATAAATTGGTGAGGACATCCTTGATCTTCCTACATCTCCATTAGAATTTCAAATGCAAGCATATTCATGAATTTGTGTGATTGCTACATCCATTAATGAGGGTTTTATATAAGGTGAATCAAACATTTACCTTCATTTCCTTTTTCAGATATACATTTTACTTATAAATTTCAAGGTTAATTCCTAAACTGGGGCTTGAACAAGGCAAGCCTTTTTCCACAAACAATTTCCCCTTTTTTAATGTAGGAACAGGTTTCAAGATCTATGGAGCTGGATTCAGGCATTTTTGGGTTCATCCAAGAGATCACAATCAGAAAGTACACAGTCGCCAACAATGGGGTGTAGTCGAATCTTGAATTGTACCTAAAAATTTGACTTGTTCCTTCGAGGCTCAGAATTTTACAATTGGGATTTACAAGTTCCAAGCTTCCAGATCCAAAACGGTTTCAGTCTATGACCTCTCGGTGACTGGAAATTGCAATTTAAAGGCTTATAACTTCCTAATCCATTTCAAGGTGCCCAAATCTTTCTCCAATATTGCATTTATTTTTAGATCTACCATTGCAACAGTAATCCTTAGTTACTTTTCATATATGTACTTGTTCATTAATTAGTTAGTCAAATCCATTAATTCCTTAATAGTGGAAATAGATCTTATCCTCCTCCCCATGCATCTAATTTTTGCATTTGCATCCCTTCATCTCCAGCTGTGCTAATAAAGCTTGGATACAAAGAGGATGGGTTTGTCTATTTCCCACAATGTTATAGTAGAGATTATGGTGAGTGATCTCTACCTTAGCATTGCTCACCATTTTATCCTATACAAGATGGTGATCTCCTTGAAGTAGGTTTATCTAATCATCAATACATGGTATATATTTTTAACTTTGTTGATCATGATCATGACTCTTATACTCTTTTGACTTCTCCATTTTGTGTGTAGATTAATAGAGTTCCTCTTAATGGATTTATTGATCTTTTTATAACTCCTTCATTCCTGATACATCAATGTTGACAATTAACATGGACTCTAAGATATTGACATATTAGGATTTCTTTGGTTCTTTTGTTTTGTAGTTTAAGAATAGTTTCATTTCAAGATTTGGTGACTTTTCCTATCATTTCTCTACTTAAAATTTGGTGGACATGCTTGAGGAGGTATCTCTTATCTTTGTAGATTTTACATTGGCAAATGATCTTAAGACTCCTTCATTCATTATTTCTTCTATGATTGAGGGTTTTCTGAATCTTGATGAGAATCGATGAAATTCACTCTAATTCCAATTTTTCATTGTCAATACTTCTTCCTTCTCCTTGATCATTTATATGGAGTTTATTTAGCATGCACCATTATATTTCTCTCTTCCTAATGGGAGACAGGTTGTTTTTCACCATTTGATTCTTTGTTGGCCTCAATCGTTCATTAATGGTTTTGATCATACTTTATTATTGGGTGGGGATAGTGTTGTATCTATATTTCCTTTCATTAGAGGGTTGATTGCATTGTATTTTATAATGGATATAGTTCTTGCGGGTTATTCAGGAAAGACCACCAAAAACTAATTCATTTGATGCATGTCTCTATTTTGGAGAGGAGTTTTGTCCCATGAAATTTTATCTTTTTCTTCATTTGTGAGAGATTAGTTACATTATTAGTTGCACATGCATACCTAACATGGTCTATCAACTAGGATCCACATATTTCATCTTCATATCAGTCTTCTAGTAGTTCTATAATATTGTTGCTCCCTAATTTTTACTTAAGGAGTTCAGAGGAAACAATTTATTCTATTTATGTTTTCTTACGATAAAATAGTTGGAACTATTACAAGTGTGGTTTCTATTGCACCAAAATATCACCCTCTCAATGCTTGATATAGCCACTAGACTTATTAAATCCACGGGAAGTGTTAAAACATGTAAAGAACCTCACAAGAGACATTGGAACACTGCCAAGAATCTCTCCCTCAACTTCACACACCACAAGCCTACATCACTCATGGAGGAGATTCAAACCTGTGACCAAGCTCTGATACCACTTGTTACAAGTGTGGTTACCGTTGAACCAAAATATCGACCTGGCAATGCCAGATACAACCACTAAACTTATAGAATACATAATAGGAGGTTAAACCATTTAAGTGAATCCCATGAGGTACGCTAGCGCACTGCCAATAGGAACATATTGTAATCATTTAAAGATTAGTTCTCTTAAGTATTATTATTTAATATATTGCATAATTCATTAAATATTTTTGGAATGATAGATATACCTACTCCCTTCTCACTTGCACATATAAGAAAGCTCCATCTTATAAATTATCAACTCGTCAATTCATATAATAGCATTATGTAACATAAAAATATATCCATATGTAATTTATTTTGTACTTAGGTCCTATTTTAGTTTTTTTGACCTCCCATGCTCGATATGTTTGATCCAACTTAATTCAGGGTTTGATTTTGGAATCCTCCTTCAATTTTAGACCCTTGATCTAAATTTGAGCTCACACTAGGGGGAGCAAGTCAGCTCAGACGAATCACCTGTGCTAATTGGGGCTCGAATTTGAACTAATTAAAGATTATCTTTCTTGGGCGATAATTTTAAACCTATGTGGTATTTCTCTAAACTTAACATGCTAGAATAGTTGGTGAAGTATAAAATCAAGCATACCTCCCTTTTTATAATGAATAAAATCAATTCAAGAACTCAAGTACAATTTCAAATCCGCAAAAAAGTGTGTTGGATTTATCTAAACTTAACCCTACTATTACTTGCACTAAAAGTGTATTGGGCATTCAACTTCGCGAAAAAGTGAAGATTGTGTGGGAGCTGAAAAGACCAAATCAGTTCACTTTGCATCTACATGGGGGTAAGGTTTTTTGAGGTGCATGGGTTCAAAAGAGCGCTTAACAAATCTAGTCACATGAATTGCCAAGATGTACATAAATTGTCAACTTCTTTTTTTTAATCATTTGTAGCACAAAACAATAAAAATAATTATTATATTTTAATTTTTACCTTTTAGGTTTATTGTCACCTTTTTTTGTAGTCGCCTAGGGTTTTTTAGTTTAAAAAATTGAAAAAAAATATCACAAGATTTTTGTCAGTTGTGGAATCATGTTGGGTTCCCTAAAATATTGATATTTATAATTTCTTGATGTCAATCTCTAATTTATATTATCATTGTCCTTCTCTTTTTGATGAAGCTTCCCAAATATTAGATATTGTATACTCAAAATGAGTGTTTTCCTATTGTTCCAGTTTATGTAGAAAAAACTTCGAGTTAATTTTAAATGTATATTGTAAAGGCTTTGGACCTACATGGTGGTTCAAGTTCAAAAATATTTATTCTCTAGAGAATTGATGTTGAGCTTTCATATTGCCTTAAACCTTGCAACAACAACAACAAAATCATTATTTTTTGATATTTTATTACCATGATAATACTATGTTTAAACAATCACATTTAAACAATATGCAATAAGCTATATGGTTTGCCACTGATAATAACGTTTTGTATTGGTAATCAAACTACCCAATAAATGAATCATGCCCTTTTTTTATAGTTGAGATGACAATGTTAGTTATGATTTTTTTGGTACAAGCTTACATATCTATAATGTCCCTTTTTGTAAAAGACCTAGTTTTTGCCCTAAATCACAAATTCCAAGTAGAACAAGAGGTAGAATAGAAATAGTAATATCATGTACCTGGTTGGGATCCTACAACATATTAGGAAATTATTGAAACATAATCTAAAAAATAGATCTTCCATATTAGAGACATTAAAGCCATGGATCGTTCCTATTAGGGTTAGGGACATTAATACAATCATAAGATATTTTTGATTAATTGATGGAAATCAACCATCAAAGAGCTAGTAATAGGGTATATTAGGGCACTTTAAACAATCATCTACCCTAGGCCCAAGAGTGGATACCATCCCTCTTGGTCATCATGTGTCTCTATGCCATCCATATAAAGGGTGTACCTAGTGAGGAATTTCATAGCCTTCTCCCTCTTCCATTGTCATGCTTATCCTTCTTCTTATGATTAGAGTCCCTTAACATAATGGTCAATCAAGGTATGGGTTTGAGGAAACTACAGTAGGGTGTCTAGAGTGTCCTTTGCTTCTAAGCCCAAGGACAGGGCACTCCTTGCACCCCATTGGCCTAATGAGACAATTTGTTGCCACCACGAGGTGACATGCTTAGAAGAGGACCTCATAACAGTTTCTCCCTCCTTGTATTCCTTATTATCCTTACCATGATTGATTATATCAAACACATAAGAGTTACACAATATTGCACGTGTTCTTCAAATACAATATCACATAATAATAATATCATATTCATATGCATTATTCATAAGCAAGAAATCATAATTAAGACCCATTTATGCTCCTTATTGTAAGAACAAATTATTCATACTAATTTAAAAGATAATGTTCAAATTATCTATGCTTGAGTGAGATCATTGTAATTCAAATATGCTTGGATTTGATGATATGAGATCACTGATGTTTTTTTATGTCTTGTCTTGATTGATCATTTGATTATTATTGAATGATAGATTGTTTAAATGATTGAATGAACTCCGTTGATTTGATGTTTTGAGGTATTGGCGAGTTATGATTAAGCAAATTTTTATTAGATGATTTAAAAGTGACAATATAATGAATGCTAGTTTGATATATTGGTGGATGACAATTGAGTGAATGTTGATTTGATGGAGTGATGCTTGATTGTTGAATTGTATATTTTCTTGATCCCAATATGAAGTGATGATTGATGTTGATTTGATGATTGTTTGCTTGATTTCTTGAGATATTAATGATTGATGGATGTAGGATGATTAATAAGTCCCCCTTCAATGTTTGGAATGAAATCTCCTTTATATTTAATTGGTGGAAGGATTACCACCTTTTAGAAGAACTGAGTCACCACTTTCCATTGTTGTCTTTGGGAGTAATATAATATTACCAAATTCGCTCTCCCTTGGATGTCCTCTCCTTAAATTAAACCTTGCCCCCTTCATATCTTCCAATGTGGGGGGAGAGTCACACCTTTTCATAATGGCTTCCCTTTGCAATGGTCACAAACTTTCACAATTACAACTCTTTGGATTAGGCACTACCGTCCATAATTGTCAATCATTCAAAGAATCACAACCCCTCACGACTTTTTCCCTTTGAAGGAGTCACTTCCTTATTTTTTTTATCATTTATTTTTCTCTTCCATTAATTCTTGTTTGATTCACACCTTCCCTTTTCTCTTCCTTCCTCTCCCCCCCAAGAAATAGAAACAATGGGTTTTGAACATTATGGATGCTTCTGTGTGTGGTTCTGTCCAGGGGATAGAATGGCAGAAGTGAAATCGCAGTTGCTTCCAAGGTGTTCAAATTATAGTGTGTTCAAATCATAGTTCACAAACTCAGATAGGGAGAGTATTTGGCAAGCCCAAAAATTTCAACTCAGAAAAAATTTGGGGAATACTTGGCAACTTACAGTGTACTAAAAATTTAAATCTCTTAAATAACATTTTTTTTTTGTAAAATTCAATTACAAAATGTATTAAACTAAAAATTGACATCTCGAAAGAGAAAATGCAAGGGTTTTATAGCAAAAGCACGAGAAAAACTCATTTAAAGTAGCATTTTACCCATATATTTTTGCATCTATAAAAATGTGAGAGTTAAACTTGTGCCCAACAAAAAAAATAGAGAGTACTCGGCAACTCGGAGAGTACTCACAGAGTTTACAAACTATGGTTCAAATGACAAAGATTGAATTGGATTTGTAGTTACAGGATCAGAGGTAGTTTGCATGCCGAATAATCATAAGAAGCTGTCATATTACTAATTAAAGCCAAGGGCCTTGAGAATAGGTGTTAAACAAGAGGGAAATCGACATAATATATAAATTTCATCTCTATAGATTCATATGTTTTACTTCAAGACTAATAATAATTGCTAAATGAAAGGGAAAACTTCTTAATAGGCACTTTTCTTCTATATAGAATCATATATCTAAATAAAAAACTAATAATAATTATAATATCTTTTGGTGACATTTCATCTCTACATATTCATATACGTAGCAAAAAACCACTTTTGAAAAAAAATAAAATCTGCATGGATTCTTATAAATAACCTCAAAATAATAATAAATATCTTTTTCATTTAATTAGTAGCACTTTTCATCTCAACATATTTATACATATAGCATGCAATCCCAACATTAATGTCAAATATTTTGTATTTCCTCAAAATGATTTAATTGCTTGTTATGGTTTAAAACTTTAAAGTATAAATCTTATCACTAAAAAATTTAATACTCGGTGGCTGAATCATAAATTTTCTTACTAGTCTTTTCTAACTCAGCATTGGGATTGTCTAACATTGTGCTCCTAGAAACAAGGCTATAGTTGCAACAACGAAACTGAAAAGCCTCTTATCAGTGGCCATTTCTTGTCAAGGATAGTTTTTGGGCTAGGGATGTGGGTTCTGCCTTCAATAGAGATCAGAATAGATGTTCTCTGTTTCACTTTTTTGTTTTGTGATTTATGCTTTCTATCTCTATGGTTTTTTGTTTCCATGAAGCAAAAGAGTTAAAAATTGATGAGCCATTTACAACAAGAATTTTGGTCCTTGAAATGAAGAAAATAGCTCTTGCAAAAAACTTTTTGCCCTTTTGATTGATGGGTTTTGAAAGTTTTCATACAAAATGAGTTATTTTTTTTCTATGTAAATTTGTTTGTAATACGAGATTAAACTACTTTGCCAGTAGAAAGCTTTTGTTTGTCCACCGAAAAGATGAGTCTAATGCTTTTGGAATTTTTGTAGGAACTTTTACTTGAGAAAGAAAACTGGTCCAGCTATTGCATGGAATGGCTAACATCTTGGTTTATCATAGAATATTAATTTCTATGTCGCAGAGATGTATGGGTTGTGTTTGATGCTGAATGTGACCTCTCAATCCAACAAGAAACTCAACATAGTCCTTATTCAATCAATGAATTCGCAAAGACAAACATTGAATTGTTTGCTCTACGAAGGTGATTGAGGCGACCTGTTGC
>MU223501.1:1956584-1977190 GCA_018584345.1 Thuja plicata
TCTATTAATAATAATAACTCTTCAATTCCTTTTATGTATATTAGCCAAAGAGGGTGTATTTGATTTAATTAAAAGTACTTTAGGACTTTAGGATTAAATCAATTAATCATAGGGGTTTTAGCTAATAGTCATTTTAGATTTAGGAATTAAATGTAATGTTGGATTTATGCAAATTTGGGTTTTCTGCATTTGAAACTCAGTCAATTAAAGTCAATTAGGAGAAGAATTTGCCTAATAAAATAGGACTTCAAAGATGAGAAAATGCACCAAAATTGATTAGGTTGTTAGGTGCCAATTTTGGGGTGTTACAGGTTGTATATCTAAGGATGGGTAGTTGGTAAAGGCATGCTTTGGTATTATAGGCACAATGTGATATTGAATAAGTAGGATTAATGTAGTACAAGTAACCCATTAAATGCGGGACCCATATATGTGCCCTAGGAGATATCATGGGTTACTTCCTAGACTTATATATACACAAACTTGCAAAACATACCTGTAGTCGAGGGAGGAGGAAATAAAAGGATCTTGGAAAGAGAGTGTCAGGATTTGTGATATTGTGTTGCAGGTATTTTCTTATGTGGCCCCCATAGCTTGATTCCTAGGATGGGCCTAGTAGATATTACCACACAAGGGGTAGATGTAATAACAAATTAGGATTGTAATATAGCAAATATCAAAGGCCATCAATGATCAATGACTGAAGATGAGATAAATGTTATGGATCTGTTAATTGCAGTGCCTGTAACTTGTCTTTTTCCCTATTGTTTTTGTTTCAGAAAGTATTTTATCTTTGTGATATTGTGAGCCCTCTTCTTCTATTTTTTGATTTCAGTAGACATCCATTATATTTTTAAGTATTTTGTGCTTATTAGTTCAGGGTGTATTAATGAAGCAATAAAAAGCTAATTGCATGTATCACCTTTCTAATGTGGACATTCATGTAGTCTCTTTTTCCTGAGAAGAATTTATACAGATCACTATATACTCTTTCATGCCTCCCACAAACAAAATAATGGAAAAAGAAAAAGAAAAATTGGAAGTCTATTTATAGCTTGCTTGAAAATTGTATGTACTTTCACAAGGCCCTACACTAAAGCCAACATGGGAGGGTTGTTTTATTTATCTCAAGTTCCTTATTTACTATTGCCGCATGACTAATTTTTTTGTAAATAATGAAGGTAGGCACTCTGAGGGACTATGATTTATACCACTACAGCAGGAGGAAAAAATGGAAAGATAAGCAGGAGGACAAAATGGAAAGATACCCTATTGAATGTAATGCCTTATGCCTTAAACATGGTCATCCAACATGACATGTCCTTCATTGAGTATTATTAAATGAAGACAAGAAAAGGGCATCACAGGATAAGGTAGAGAAAGCAAGAGCCAAAAGAGTCACTCTTGAAAGAGGATGTTAAGGAAGAAGTTACGACCATGATGATGGGATTAGAAATTGTGAAGGGTACTATGGAGACAAAAATACAATAGGATATTAGGGAAGAAGTTGTGATAGTGCACCAAGGAGTACGATTGAAGTTATCAAAACTTTGGATCAAGAACAAGAATACCCCCATTCATCAAGGTGAAGGTGAAGATCCCTTTTTTATCACTAAGAACAAGAGGACCCCATTTAGCAAGGGGGAGGTGAAGATCCCTTTTTGATCACTAAGAACAAGAGGAACCCATTTAGGAAGGGGAAGGTGAAGATTCCTTGTTGATCACTAGTGGTTGTGGGTATCAAACCAGTACCAATAAAAGACTGATGAAGTGACTCTAGGAAGGACTCTATTGTTTGAACATGAAGATCTCAAGGTGAAGAAGAAATGTAAAGAGTTGTTCAAGGAGCATCCACCCAAGTTTTAGGGATGGAAGAAATTGAACCATGTGCTGATGATATTCAAGAAATTAATTATGTTATTGTGAAGAATGATTCAACTAAGACTAAATCCCATGTGGATCAATTGCAATTATATCACGAAGCTCTTGATGCTATAGGAGAGATGAAGGCTATATCCCATAGACTATGACAGAAGGATTGCTTCCTTCAAGATCAAGGACATATATATGTAATGGTAATGGTAATGGTGTGTGATCCAGGTGATATCTTGAGAGGTGTAATAGGTATGTGTCTTTGGAATTACCCACTCATTAATGTTAAAGTATTAGCATCATACATAAAAGATGGTGTACTATCAACTTACCAAGATTGCTTTAACAAATTTCTCCCATATCTGCAATATATGGTTGAAACAACTAGGAGGAGGCTTTTAAAGGAAGCCCTTTTGGAAATACCTTATTTTCCTTCAACTATAAGATCATCTTACTAGTTTCCTATTGTTTACTTTAGTGGAAGCATTGAATTGTCCAGTGGAAGTGGTTTCTTTGCATCTATAGTGCAAGGTTCATGCTTACAATGCCAGAATGTTGGATTGTTGCAACCAATTAGAGCCACTACTAATCATCTTACAGTGAAGTGATCTCTTTACATCTACAGTGCAAGGTTCACACTTGCAATGCCAAAATATTGGATCGTTGCAACCAATTAGAGCCACTACCAATAAACTTATGGTGCCTTCAAGAAATTGTGTGATGACAATATATGGAGCCTTGATAGGCACTGATAAATTTTCTCTTGTCTTAGTATAGGAATTGTTTCAAGGGAAAATGCCCTTGGTTGTTTAGATGACTAAAGTTATGAAGAGTTTCACATATACATACTCCATCTGAACAAGTCTCTTTGTATGTTGATCTCCAACCTATCCATGTGCACTACTTGAAAAAACTTAAGGAAGAACTAGTATTTAGATAGTGGAAAAGGAACTTGGACGAGCTGGTCTTGCTAGTCTTCCCTAGCCAACCTCATTATAGTTGCAAAAGTTTATATCATGTTGTTTATGCCATTTATCTTTTTATAGGCTTTGGACTGAAAAATGTCGATAGTGTATACAACATGTTAGAAGATAATGTACTTATGAGGTTTGGGATTATCTTGTTTTCATCTATATCAGTTTCAACAGTTGAAGAAAATAATGGTGAAGGTCCTAAATATTTTGAAAAATAGCTAAAGATTAAACAAGTACAATTGGAGAAAGCAAAGGATAAGATTGATATCAATTTGAATTTATTGAAGTGCTCAAAAAATCTCTCTCAAAAGATCCTAGACTTGATGTGGAATGGCGGGTAATAGTTTTGATACCTCTTTAACATATGCAATTATGCTACTGAAGGCAGACTCAAAGCAAAGATGAGCAATCTTAGAGCGAAAGTAAACCTTTAAAGGTAAATACACAGTGCTACTACTAAATGTGAGTAGATACATGTAGACATAAATATTGCTTGCAAAGTCACAAATGGACGTTGTGAGAAGGAAAAAAAAAACTCTTTGATGATCAAAATAACTTGGAAACACTTGTTTTTGTCTTCAAGATTGTTGATTTTTTACATCAATAAACACTTTTCAAAGTGGATGTCCATGCTAAGAAGATAGATAACAAAGAGGATACCAAGAAGATAGATTTGAAGAAGTCTCAAAATCAATAGTCTTCTTAATAATACAAGTGTGACTTGGAAGCAGAGGCCTGCAGTAGGGGATTCTCTATCAATTGCCCCAACAATTGCTTTGTCACCTTTTTTTTTACCTCAATGTCAATGGTTGGGATCCCAAAATTGAATTCGAAGACAAAGCCTTTCATCATAGAAAATTCACTACAAAATCTTGGGAGTCTGCCTCATCTGTAGAAATGCAAGCAAAATGCCAAAATAGTTGTGTGGCATTAAAAGATGCAATGAAAATGACATTGAATATATGAGGATTCAAACATCTCAAGAAGCTTTAGAACCTAGGTTTGTAGTTCAATCATTAGTTTTCATTGGATAAATTTTGTTATCAAATAAAGACAATTTCTCCACTTTTAGAGAAAGTATAAGAAGAATGAAGATTTTGAGAGAATATGCTTTGGTGGTGAGAACTAAGAAGGAACCTGAAGAGGAAGGCAGGTAGACCCCCTAAGGAGTGAATAAAACATGACTACTGAGTCACTAAAACACTTGATTCAAGTTCTACTGATGATTGTGAGAAGGGTGAAACTACATGTAACTAATGGTATAGAGGGGTATTGATTTATAAATTCCTTCAATTGTGGGACCTTGGTTGCAACTAACCTTTCTAATTAAATTTAATCTCTATTTGAATTGTAGAGGCAAAGGTGACGATTATGATAATTAGATGATGAATGGTTTACCATCTATGGAGCCAATTCCCGAGCTTGTGGAGGATCTATCTTCAACCTTGTAGTTGGAGGTGCTCTCTAGCTATTTGAATTAGAGAAGGTGATGATTGAGATAATTGGATGGTGAATGGTTTATCATATGTGGAGAAAATTCATAAGCTTGTTGAGGATCCATATTTTTTAGTTTTTGATAATATTGTTCTACACACATTCTAATGGAGCCTAAGTACAAGGAGAAAGGGGGAGGTTAGTTGTAGAATATTGGAAGAGAGGGGTATCATATATTGAAAAATTTATATGAAGAATAAGATAAAGATGATATTGGGATTATATCACATTAAATTGATTATTTAGGTTTTGGAGTTGATAATTTAATAGTTGATATTTTTTGTTTCACCTAACCAACTACATGAACACTCTATAGGGGAAAGTGCTTGCATTGATGTAGTAGATGTTATTTCTATTTGGTTACAAAAAGAACCAATCTACATGTAATTTAAGTCACAATCTTATAAATTTATGAGGGGGTCTCTAAAGTGGAGAAAGCCATGTGAGGTTGAGGCCCATGTGGTGAGGCTTTCGGATGAGCATCTTGTGCTAGGAACAATATTACAAACATATGTTGAATATTGAGAAACACTAAACAAAGAACCACTTTCCATCTAGAGAACAATTGAATGAAGACAAGAATAATATGAATTTATTTCTTGCCACATAGGGGGTGTAAAATATTGGTTGTCAAAGGCATTCAACAATTTGGAACAAGAAGCAGACTCTTGTGTGAAAGAAAACACTACCCAAGAATGAGGGGAAATGAGGTAATGTCGTGATGATGTGTATATCAACCCTTTTAAGATTGTGCATGATAGCAACATTTGGAGAGTCAGAGAATCCAAAAGAGTGGTACCTAGGATTGCTAAACAACATTGAATTGAAGTGGATTGAGATTTTGGAGCTAATATTTGTTGAGGACAAGAAATTTGGGACCAAAGGACTATAATGTCCCCAATTTTAAGAGGGAGTTTGGTCACCATAGCCTAATTAATAAAGTAATTCACGAAATAATAGGAAATAAAATCATTAAATATTAATTAAGAAAATACTTTTTGCTACTAATTAATAAGCTTCATATTTGAATGGAATTTGATAGAAATGAATGCATGTGTATTAGGAACTTTAGAGGGAATCAAGGCTTTCCCTTTAAATTTCAGAGCAGGAGATTACACCTCAATAATAGGTAGAGAAGAATAAGGCTCATTTTTGTGCATTTCCTTTGAAAATGACCATATTTGTGATAAGAAATATAGCAAAAAGGAAGGGATTTGTAATCAATATGTTGGATCTAGTTCATTCTACCTAGTCTAATCTCTAAGGATACATGAAGATATTTACATCAAAAATTTACACAAAGGTGAGCAAAAGAATCAAACTTCTTGTCAAGGCTTCTATGAGAAGATCCTTCAAGTTTCCCAATAATTATCATCATCAATTTCAAAATGTCGAGCCTACAATATTCCATCAAAATCCAAGGGACCTATACCTAAGCAAGAATATTGGATGAAAAATATCCTCCATAAGATTAAACCCTACATGTTAGGGTTTGATGGTTTTCTATTCAAGAAAAACCATAGTATGATTTTCTATTCATAGAAAAACCACAAAATGTATCCATTAGTAGCCATAATGATTTCTAAATCATCTTTTGGAGACCAATTCTTCCTAGCCTAGTTCTTTGAAAAAATACATAGAAATTTGAAGACCCTTGAACGTGCAAAGAAGGGCATGTTCCAATAGATATAATATCGTTAATAATTGTTTCTAGATTGATGAACATAATAGTATGATATTTAATTTTTTCCTACCATCCATTTTTTGGGGTGAAACCCTAAAGAATTAGAAACATTGGATTTTTGGGTTGGGTAAAATAAAAAGTTGACCACATTTTCATTATTTCAGAAAGATGATTCACTCAATTGACAATTTCTTTAAAGGCCAAGAAAATTGGGTTTGCCCAAATGCCAAAGGTCTTCATTTGGATGGCCAAAAAAAAAAAGTAGATCATAGATCAAAGCAATGACCATGCCAAAGATTGAAGCTAAAAGCCCACAACAAAAATCGTAAAATGCCTAAAAAATGTAAATGCCTAAAAATTGTGAACACCAAAGGAAGGAAAGACTGCCAAAAAGAGGAAACATTGTCCTCCAAATAAAAAATGGTAATTACCTAAGATTTTTTCATAATTATTCACACCCACTTTTTAAAAAATTCCCTCTCTCTCAAAGTGGTATATTATTATCAAGTATTTTAAGAATATTTCCTATTATATGCTTCTATTGTTCAAGTTGTTTCATTATAATTATGGCAGTATGATTAAAAAATCATATTATTCTTAAGATCAAACAACTAGTTACATCTCCATTCAATTAAGGATACCTTCATGAGGGAGTGTGAGTTTTTATTGGTTTGGGAGTATCATGGACTTGTATGAAAGGTTGTTGAAGACTTGTAATAATATAGATTATCATGGAAAGAAGATATGTTAGTTAATATAATATGAAGAATATTCTTTGAAGATTGATCAATGACAAAGATTTAATGTTTGTTGATATACTAATCTTTCATTAACTAATACCATTATCATGAACCCATTCTTTGTCAATTTGTCATTATTTTCATATGTTTTTTCATCACACAAAGCTCTTGAAGCCCGAGTGACATGAAGTGAACTACACTTACTAGAAGCATATATTCGTGTATGTATAACATGAAAAATATTGTTATGATTAGATTTTTACTGCTGAGAACAAAATTTCCATAGTATTCATAAGTTTGTACTGCAAATAATTGTTACCATGTGATGAATGTCACTACCAGTAACTCAAAACTTTCAAACTTCATACATTGTCACTACTGACCAAGCTTTTATATGTCTCCCTGTACATATATCTTCCAGAGAAAATATGTTATCAAGATTCACAAGAAAGTATGTTATCAAGATAGATCATTGACAAGTACTTTGTTGATTGTTGATTGTTGATTGATTGATTACCATTGACATCATTGACAAAAACCAAAGGCATAAAAAAACTCCCCCTTTGGCATTGATGTCAATACCTGCAACAATACTCCCGCTATCAATTGTAGCAATACCCCCCCTATCAAACATAATCAAGTTTACATGTGCTATTGTCTCATCTAATCAAACCAATGAATACATCTGATCAATATGAGAGAATACATCATGACTGACATGTTGTCTCATCTCCCCCTTTGAAATCAATGACAATGGGGGGAACTATCAGGTTTCATATTAGTAGAAAGAAAAACATAAATACTCTCCCTGAAAGCTATCCAAGTTTCCAAGGAACTAAATGAGGGAAGAGAGGGATGAGACCCCAAACTTCTGCCTTAAACCATCAAAGACATCCTTGGGCAAAGGTTTAGTAAAAATGTCATCCAACTGATCAGCAGAAGGAACATATTCCAAAACCACTTTACCAATCAATACATGCTCTATGAGAAAATGATAACGAATATCAATATGGTTAGTGCGTGAGTGTATGACTAGATTTTTTTAAATGCTAATGGTGTTGGTGTTATCACAAAAGATAGAGACCGATTTAGATACATTCACCTTCATGTCTGATAATGTTTGCACCATCCAAAGAACTTGTTTTTGATTAAGGTAACAATAGGTTTTGAAGGGCCCCGAAACCCTTTACAAAGCACCAAAATATAGACAACAAAGGACAATGAAACAATGAACTGTCACAAGTGACAGAAGACCAAAAGAGGGCTAAACCCCAGATTTAACATAAAATTACATTGCAAAACATCAAAACAGCTAACAACAAAAAGCTCCCAGTAGACGGATAGCAAAAAACTTCTAGCAACCCAAAACACTAAGAAACTAAATAGCTTCCAACTGATCCTCCAACATCTGAGCTTCAACCATCTACAACTCCATACTCTAGATCAAGTCCTGTAATTTTTGATATCTTTAGTTTAGACTTGGGCTTTCTTTTTAGTGCTAGAGCGAGTCCTAGATCCTGGGCCAGAAATGTGAACTTCCCGAAGGCTATCTTCCTCCTGCCTTGGCTTGTCACTATCCAAAGAACTTGTTGACAACAAGAACACACAACTATATATTCAGCCTCGGCTAGCCGCGACTATTGATAGTGATGTAGTTTATTTTTTCTTGCTATGCCAACACACTAGCTTATTCCCCAAGAAAAATATTTCTCTTGAAGTACTATTTCTATGACCAAGACATCCTCCCCAATCTGAGTTAGTATAAGCAGTAAGATTAAAAGTATCATGCTTTAGATACCACAAACCATAGTCCAAAGTTCCCTTTGATGTATCTAAAAATTCTTTTAACAATATTAATATAAGATTCTTTAGGTAAGGATTGAAACCGAGCAACAAGACACACAACATGCATTATATCATGCCTTGAAGCTATAAGACAAAAAAAGCTTCCAATCATGGATCTATATCTTGTTTGGTTTGTATCAAGAGAATAATCTAACTTACTAAGTTTGCAACCTGTTACCATTGGTATTCCCATCGGTTTGCAATCTTCCATATGAAACTTCTTGAGCATTTCTTTGGCATACTCTGTTTAAGACAAGAAGACTCCTTTCTCCACTATGAAATCTACAATCCAAGAAAATAGGACAACTCTCCAAGCATTGACATTTCAAATTCTGATTGTATTATTTTAGAAAACTTTTGACTTAAGTCATCATCATTGGAACCAAACACAATATCATCAACATAAACAAGTATTACAAGAACATCACCATCTTCAACCTTTACATATAAATTGTTACGGACTCCACCTCTTGTAAAGTCATTTGTCTCAAGGTACTTGTCTAATCTAGAGTACCATGCTCTAGGGGCTTGCTTCAAATTGTAGAAAGCCTTCTTTAACCTATAGACATAATTAGGATATTCTTTGTTTTGAAACCCTTCAGGTTGTTCCATATATACCTCCTTATCAAGATAATCATTTTAAAATATTGTTGTGACATCCATTTGATACATTTTAAATCCCTTATAAGTTGAAAATGCTATAAATATTCTTATAGCCTCAAGTCTAGCCACATGTGCAAAGGTTTCACCAAAAGCAACACATTCTATTTGAGAATAGCCCTTACAAACTAATATAGCTTTATTCCTTGCAATCCTTCCATTCTCATCCAATTTATTTCTAAAGACCCATTTGGCACCTATGACATTCTTATCTTTAGGTCTAGGTACTAACTCCCAAGTTTTTTTCTTTTCAATCTACCCTAGTTCCTCTTATATTGCCTTAATCCAAAAATCATCTTTAGTTGCGTCAAAATAAGGCTTGGGTTCTATTTTATATAATAAACATAGATTAGCTTGCTCACCTTGTGTTAAACCCTTCTTCTTGTTTGTATGCTTTCTCCTTTGCCTCTAATTATCTGATCATGTGGATTATATTTAGTTAACATATTTCCTACAGATTTGGATCATCTCATTTCTGTGACAAGAACAATTTGTTTTGTTGCTTGTTCTTCCTTATCACTTTCTTCTATCTCTTCTTCAGATTGTTATTTGACAAAAAAAAAAATTAGCCTCTGGAACAAGAGTATATCAATCTACACTTTTTCTTTATCCTGCACAATCTCATCAACTTTGACATGCACACTTTCGACAATTTTATTTAACCTTTTGTTAAAACACTTGTAAGCCTTACTTTGTGTAAAGTAACCTAAGAATATTCCTTCATCACACTGTGAAGCAAATCTTCCCAAATTATCATCAAAATTTCTAATAAAACATTTTCTACCAAATATCTTAAAGTATTTAACAGATGTAGGATGACCATACCATTACTCATATAGAGTGTACTTGGTCTTTACCCGAAGTTGTGCTCTATTCAATGTGTATACAATTATATGGACAACCTCCTTCCAATATCTATCTGGTAACTTTTCCTCATCCAGCATAGCTCTTTCCATCTCTTTCATATTTTTGTTCTTTCTCTCTACAACGCCATTTTGTTGAGGGTTTCTCGCAACAAAATATTGCCTTTTGATACCATGATGCTCACAGTAGTCTACAAACACATCTCAAGTGTACTCACCACCTTTATCAAATATTAGGATTTTGATCTTCATATCTGATTCTTTCTCCACCATTTTCCTAAAAATCTTAAACTTGTCAAAAGCTTCTAATTTATGTTTCAAAAAGGTTGCCCAAGTCATCCTGGTGTAATCATCTACAAAGAGCATAAAGTACTTATCTCCATTAATTGTCACTGTCTTTCTAGGACCACATAAATCAGTATGTGTCAATTGTAAGGGTCTAGTAAATGAGTGTCCCTTTGAAGTGAAACTTATTTTAGTTTGTTTACCATGTTGACAACCTTCACAAACACTATTTTGAGATTTATGTATAAGAGGCACACCTCCTACATTGTGATGCTTACCTTCACCAAATTGTTGAAATTTAAGTGCCAAAGTCTCTCGTGTCATAGCCAACCTTCTTCCACCTATCCCATAAGACATATATTATCATGATAATCAATATTTGTGATATCTTTAAGATTATAAACATTTCCTTTGGTCCTTTTGATGAACTATAACTGATTGAATGTTTGAAGATGATAAGTTGATGATCACTGAGCTGCAAAAGTGAATGCAAGACATTGAATCAGTTAATGTATTGTATTGTCATTGATCTCAACTTGATATAGTTTGACTGTTCATACACATATTATCATAACCTTGAAGATCTAAAGAGACAAAGTTTATGTGGTCAGTAAAAAATAAAAGATCTGTATACACCGAGTGACAGTGAACACTGAGCAGTTCACAGTGTATACCGAGCATAGCAGTAACCGAGAAAGTCTTACCGAGCATAACTAGAGTTAAAGAACAATAAAATTTCTTAGCTGGCAGAGCTACAATTTAGGGATTGACTAATTGATTGTTTTATTACCAACGATTAGTTAAACTAAAGCAAGGAAGAAGATTAAAAGCAATTTTTATTCATAGTTATCAAGGAGAGATTTACAAAATAAAACTAAAGGATATCTTTACGGGATAAAGCAAAGCATGATGATTTTTACGGATCAAGGAGAGATCTACGACAAAAACAAGGAGATTGAGCGGCTAATCATGTCTATATAAAGAGACAAGGAATTCATTACCAAAGAGAAGAATGTTGAGTATATTTTGTGTGAAGATAAAACTCTTCATGCAGATCTAATCATACAGGTTGAAGAACAGAGCCAAGGAATTCCGCAAACACTAAGCAACAGAGGACAAAGCATTCATCGAGTAGAATAAAGAAAGAAATCAAAGGAACTAAAGTGTATATTGATCAAAGAGGTATTATTGGACTAATAATAGATCTGAATATTAGCAAATCAAAGTTGTATTTTGAACAGATCATTTACTATATCAGTTTAGCCATTGATTCAGAAAATATCTTAACCGAGTGGGATTTAATAGTCCTTATTGTATTGAGATACTCAAGAGTATCAAAAGGTTTTCTTGTTGACAACATAGTGAGTGCTAGGTCAAAAGACAAATTGTTGATTTTAAATCCTCTAACAAGGTCACACTTAACAGTTTGTATTGTAACCTTTAACAGTACTGGCTCTTCATCGAGCTCACTTCAGAAGAGTGAAAATATTTTGGGTTACCGGTCCCAAGTGGTTTTTCACATATTGGGCTTCCATATTAAAATCTATGTGTCAAATGTGTATATATTTCATTGCATTAATATTTTGTTTTATACATTATTGAAACTAGATTGGTCGGTTAACACTAAGTTTATTTGCTGCTACTCGGTAAAGTCCAAAAAAAAAGATAAACAATATATCTTACCGAGCAGTTTATATTTTTTAATATTATTTATGTCATACATATTGTTGAAATTGGGACTGTAAGATAACTGAAGGTATTATATTTGAGAGATAAGTTTTTGGTTGGATCTTTTGGAATTATTGTTAAGGCCACTGATTCACCCCCCCTTCTCACAATTGGTATCAGAGCTTTGGTGCTTGTAAGAAAAGTTTAAAGGGACTTAAGCTAGAGATCACAAGATGAGTAAAAGGGATGTGCCTAAGTTGAACAAGGACAACTTTGCATCATGGAAAAGCAGGATAAGACTTCATCTATCTAGTATTGTAAATTATGTTACACAACACTTAGATATTAAATATGTTTCACCTATTAGACCTTTGACTATTGATCAATTGAGAGAGAAACATCAACACAATTCTATGATGATAGAACTTGCTGCTTCACTAACCGATGCTGAATTTGAAGATGTGAAATCATGCACTTATGCAAAACAAATGTGGGAAAAACTCAAGCTAGTACATAGAGAAGATGCCAATGTGCTGAGAGCTAAAGTTGAAATCCTAAGAGGAAAGTTTGATAACCTGAGAATAAAAGAAGGAGAAAACATCACTCAGTAGAGTGACAAAATCAAAGAAGTTGTTAATGCTATCCGCGGAGTAGGATTACTTGATGAAGAAATAGTTGTAAGTAAAATTATACCTGTCTATGCTATTGGAGTATTTGCAATTCAAGAAATGTGAGCAGTAGTTAGTAACAATGTTACTCTTCATAATTTAATTGGTAGACTTATTTCATTCGAGATGAACAATTATGACAACAATGTCTTACCTACTATTGAGTCTGCATTCAAGTCTTCTCTGAAAATAAGCAAATCTTGTAACAAACACACTATGATAAATGATAGTGACAGTAATAATTATGAGAAAGAACTTGATGAACTTGAAGCACTAATGCCTAGGAGATTACATAGAAGTAAAGGAAGATATAAAGGTAAATTACCATTGGTCTATTTTAATTGCAAAGAAATTGGACATTTTGCTACTAGATGCCCTAACAAGAGAAAGGATTAAATAATCATTGACACATATTATGAAAATAAGTATGATAGAAGTGATGACAAAGACTACAGAAGAAAAAAACACCCTGACAGAAGAGATAACCGAGATTACAAAGACAAAGGCAAGAAGGCTTATTACTTGGTTGAGAACAAAGTTGAAAATTCTGATACTGATTATGATGAAGATATTGAGGTAGTATTTGTTGCTATAAAGGATGATTCAGATGAAGAAGAAAGGTATGTTGAAACAACACTCATATCTAAAGTTTGCAAAAATGATGTCTGGATTATTGATAGTGGTTGTATTCATCACATGACTGGAGATAAAGAAAAGTTTAAAACCTTTGAATATTATAATGGTGGATCAGTTAGGATGGGTAATGACTCACCTTGCCTAGTTGAAGGAAAATGTACCATCATGTTGAATAATCTTATCAGATGTGAAAATGCATATTGGGTGAAAGGACTTAACTATATAACTTGTTGAGTGTTTCATATCTGAACAACATAAGACACCGAGTTGCATTTGAGAACAAAAAGGCAATGATCTATAATGGAATAGGAAAGTTGATTGGTACTGGTGAGAAAACAAAAGGTAATCTATTCTATATTGATAATATTGAGACCACTTGTTTATTGGATAGAAATGAAGATGTTTGGTTGTGGCACAAAAGGTTATGTCATGTGAATTTTGACAACATGGTTAAGATAAGTAAGAAAAGAAAAGAAAAGTGAGAGGCTTACCGAGTATTTCAAAGCCAGACCATGTTATGTGCAAGAATTGTCAAATAGGAAAAATGACAAAGTCTAATTTCAAGAGATAAACCTACACATCTAATGCTATTATGGATTTAGTCCATACTAACTTATGTGGACTAATGAGAAAAAAGAGCTATTATGGTGATAGATAATTTATTCTATTTGTTGATGACTATTCTAGGATGATGACTTTCATGTTCTTAAAAGAGAAATCTGAAGCATTTAAGATGTTAAAATGGTATAAAGCTAAAGTTGAAAAAAAAAGTAGAAAATAACTAAAATTTTTAAGATTAGACAAAGGAGGAGAATTTATTTCTGATGAATTCACTAACTTTTGTAATGCGCATGGGATTACAAGACAAGTTTCTGCACCGAGAACACCACAACAAAATGAGATTGTTGAAAGAAGGAATAGATCAATTGTTGATTGTGCCAGAACATTGATGATTGAAAAAGGCATCACACAAACATTCTGGAGAGAAGTTATAAGTACCACTGTCTATACACTAAACTGAGTTCAATTGAATAAAGACAAAAATAAGACACCTTATGAGCTATGGTATGGATACACACCAAATGTGAGTTACTTTAGAATTTTTGGAAGTCAATGTTATATAATGAAAGATGATATAAATGGGAAACTTGACTCTAAAAGTGATAAAGGAACATTTCTAGGATATTCTACTAAAAGCAAAGCTTATAAATGTCTGAACAAATCTTCTAACAAAATCATTGAGAGTGTGAATGTTAAAGTGGATGAATTTGCTGAGAAAAATGATGAGGAAAGAAGAAAGGAACTTGAAGATTACAATAGATTTGTCTACATTGAAGAACCTAACACCTTTCCCAAGCAACATAACAATGCAACCGAGCTACAGGCTGCACACATTGAGAATCAGGAAAATGCTCACAATGCTGAACTGAGTGATGAAGATAAAAATGAAAAACAAAGATATGAACCTGTACTTGCTAAATATATTAGAAGACACCATCCACAGGACTAGATCATTGGGGACAAAAGAGAAGGAATGAGAACAAGAAGTAAGTCACTTAATAATAGATGTTTGATTTGTGATTTTGAGCCTAAATATGTTAATACTGCACTTGAGAATCAAGAATGAGTTAGTGAAATGAATGAATACATTGAATAAATTGAGAAGAATAAGACATGGACATTAGTACCTAGACCAAGTGACAAAAATTTCATTGGTGCTACATGGATTTTCAAACAAACTTAATGAGAATGGAGAAGTCACAAGGAACAAAGCAATACTGGTATACAAAGGGTATGCACAATAAGAAGGTATTAAATATGGAGAAACATTTTCACCTATTGCTAGACTAGAAGGAGTAAGAATTCTACTTGCTTATGCTACTTTGAAAGGATTCAAAGTATACCAAATGGATGTTAAATCTGCATTTCTGAATGGAAAACTAAAAGAGGAGGTATATATTGAACAACCTGAAGGGTTTGTTGATCCTAACAAGAGGAACATGGTTTGTAAACTACACAAAGACTTGTATGGATTGAAACAAGCACCGAGAGCATGGTATGAAAGACTTCACTCTTATCTCATTGTTATTGGATTTGTTAGAACAAGTGACAACAATAATTTGTATTTGAAAGCAGATATTGATGATAAGATTTTGATTGCTGAGATACTTGTTAATGATATCATATTTGGAGGTAATGATATGCTATGCAAGTCATTTGCTAATGAAATGAGCAAGGAATTTGAAATGTCAATGTTTGGAGACATCAAATTTTTTCTTGGTCTACAGATTCTACAACAGGATGAAGGCATCTACATCACACAATCAAAATACATCAAAGAAGTTTTGAAGATATTCAAGATGGAGGACTCCAAACTAGTTGGAACACATATGACAACTGGATGCAAATTAAAAAAGGAAGACAAGACAACCGAGGTAAATTAGACCTTATACAGATCTATGATTGGTAAACTAATGTATGTTGTACACACTAGACCTGATATAACACATGTAGTTGGAATAGTTGCAAGATTCTATACTAACCCTAAGGAATCACACATGACTGTTCTTAAAATGATTTTGAGATATCTGAAGAATACTGTAGACTATGGTATGTGGTACAATAAAGAAGGCAAATTTGAGCTACAAGTTTATACTAATGTTGATTGAGTTGGAAAAATAGATGATAGAAAGAGCACAATAGGAGGAGCATTCTTCATGGGTGACAGAATCGTCACATAGATAAGTAAAAAGAAAGGATGTATATCTCAATCAACTGCAGAAGTAGAATATGTCGCTGCTGCTGAAGATTGCTCTAACATTGCATGGATCAAGCAATTGCTGAAAGGTAGGAATGAGGAAATTCTTGAACCAGTAATTATGTATTGTGATAATACAAGTGCTATAAAAATTTCAAAGAACCCTGTAATGCATGCTAAGACAAAGAACATATCTATTAAGTATCATTACTTGAGGGAACAAAAGAGAAACAAGTAATACTGGAATATGTACAATCCAAAGAACAACTAACAGACATATTCACAAAACCTTTGCAAAAGATACATTTGAATACCTAAGAAATAGATTAGGGGTTCGTCCCTTGCCTACTGGTCACTAAGCTGACCAGGAGGTTACATCAGCCCACACTTTATCAGAAGATTAATCATGTTGATGCAAGATAAGATATGGACTGCAATGAATTATCTGTACACTGAAGGTACTTATCTGAAACACACACTAGAGATATTGCTGGCTACTAGAGAGATCTATATTTTTATTTTGCATTATTGTCAAAGGGAGAGAAAGATTCATTGAAATATTCATCAGGGAGAAGAGATTCTACAAAACAAAGGGAGAGAATATCTAAAAGTTACTGTAAATGAAATAACCATCCATCAAAGGGAGAGAATTGAAGAGAGAAGAGATTATCCAAGAAAGGGAGAGACAAAATCAGAAGACAAAATTGCTACACCTATCCATTGAAGGGAATGAAGAAAGGGAGAGCACACAATAGAATCAAATATACAGGGAGAGATGTATGGTAAACATTTTTTTTAGTGATTAAACATATTAAATCTAAGCTAGAAGAGCTTACCGATATTCATATATTTGAATTGGTTATAGAATAGTAAGTTTGGTATGTTATGGCGTGTATTATACTGCATATTTCATATTGTGTTTCCATCAATGCCAAAGGGATATATTGATGAACTATAACTGATTAAATGTTTGAAGATGATAAGTTGATGATCACCGAGCTGCAAAAGAGAATGCAAGACATTAAATCAGTTAATATATTGTATTGTCATTAACCTCAACTTGATATGGTGTGACTGTTCATACACATATTATCATAACCTTGAAGATCTGAAGAGACAAAGTTTATGTGGTTGGTAAAACATAAAAGGTTTGTATACACCGAGTGACAGTGAACATTGAGCAGTTCACAATGTATACCGAGCACAGTAGTAATCAAGCAAGTGTTACTGAGCATAACTGGAGTTGATGACTGAGCATAACTAGAGTTGATGACCAAGCATAACTAGAGTTAAAGAATGAAAAAATTGCTTAGCTGGCAGAGCTACAATTTAGGGATTGACTGATTGATTATTTTATTATCAATGACCAATTAAACTAAAGCAAGGAAGAAGATTAAAAGTGATTTTTATTCACAGTTATCAAGGAGAGATTTACAAAATAAAACTAAAGGAGAGCTTTACGGGATAACGCAAAGCATGGTGAGTTTTACGGATCAATGAGAGATCTACGACAAAAATAAGGAGATTGAGCGGCTACATGTCTATATAAAGAGATAAGGAATTCATTATTAGAGCGAAGAATGCTGAGTATATTTTGTGTGAAAATAGAACTCTTCATGCACATCTGATCATACATGTTGAAGAACACAACCAAGGAATTCTGCAGACATCGAGAAATAGAGGACAAAGCATTTACTGAGAAGAATAAAGAAAGAAAGCATAGAAACTAAAGTGTATATTGATTAGAGAGGTATTATTGGACTAATAATAGATCTAAATATTTTCTAATCAAAGTTGTATTTTGAACAGATCATTTACTGTATCAGTTTAACCATTGATTCAAAAAATCTCTTAACCGAGTGGGTTTTAATAGTCCTTATTATATTGAGATACTCAAGAGTATCAAAAGGTTTTCTTGTTGATAGCATAGTGAGTGCTAGGTCAAAAGACAAATGGTTTATTTTGAATCCTCTAACAAGGTCACACTTAATAGTGTGTATTGTAACCTTTAACAGGGTTGGCTCTTCACCGAGCTCACTTTAGAAGAGTGAAAATATTTTGGGTTACCGGTCCTAGGTGGTTTTTCCCATATTGGGTTTCCACGTTAAAATATGTGTCAAATGTGTATATGTTTCATTGCATTGATATTTTTTTTTATACATTATTGAAACTGGATTGGTCGGTTAACTCTAAGTTTATTTTTTGCTACTCAGTAAAGTCCAATAAAAAAGATAAATAGTATATCTTACCGAGCAGTTTATATTTGTTAAGATTATTTATGGCATACATCTTGTTGAAATTGGGACTATAAGATAACTAAAAGTATTATATTTGAGAGATAAGTTTTTGGTTGGATCTTTTGGAATTCTTGTTAAGGGCACTGATTCACCCCCCCCCCCCCCNATTCCCCCCCCCCCCCCCCTCAGTTATTTTGACACCTTTACTCGCTGCCACCAAATCTCCTTAATTCAACTTTATTTGACAACCATGATCATCAAATAGAAGCTCATATCCATTATAAAAACTTTGACTTACGCTCAAGAGATTATACTTTAATCCTTCTACAAAATACACATTATGAATGGGCATGTTATCACTTGGCATTAGAGAGCCTAAACCTTTTATTTGTCTTGAAGGGTTATCACCAAAACTCACACAACCACATTCATAATTTGTCAATTTTGTGAACTTCCTCCTATCTCCGGTCATGTGGTTAGACAACCACCATCTCTAATATATAGGTCCTTATTTTCATAATGTAGAGCAACTTGAACAAACATAGAATTACCAAGATTCTTACCCACTTTAGGCCTCTAAACTTTCATTTCTTTAACTTCTGATTTTTCTGATCCTTTATCATTTTTAGATCAATAATGGACTCATTTCTTTGCTTCCTTATAAATATACAAATTTTTTTGACATGGCCAACATTATTGCACTTAAAACACCTTTGAACATTCATTCTATGAAAATAATATCCAATATTAAACCTAGAATGCCTCACATGTTTCTCTTTATGATCTCCTCTTGGAGTTCATGAATTCAAATATAATTGGAGATTCATTTTCCATCCTTCCAAAACCATGATATGATCTTTGAGGTGGTATCATGAGTACTAAGATATGTTTCTAGGTAAAAGAGAAATCCATCATACCAAAATTAGTGAAATTTCAATCCATTAATGGGGTTTGGCACTAATTTATTGGGAACATAGAAGCACTATTGAAGGATAACATTTTGAAAGTAAAAGAAATCTTTTTCAAGTTTAGGTCTCTTTTGATATGAAACTATTAATATGTGTATTTTCCCTAAGGACTCTGGTCATGAGGGAATATAATCCACTATTTCTTGACAATCTCATGAGAAGAAATCCCCTATGCATTTTCAAAACCATGTAGTGGTGGATGACAACAAGAGAAATGCACAAAAAAAAGATCTAGATCATGGAAAGTACCAGGGAAACAACCTAGAAATAAAAAAAAATTGTGAAGTATTCAGATAATCACATGGGAGGATTAATAATAGAATTTTTGTCTCATCCAATATTCTATTAAGTGGGGGAAGGATTTCGATGCACAGTTTTAGAACGATAAAATTCAACTAAGATCTTTATGTTGGAATTATATTGGAATGATGTACTGAGAGGGGAGGGGTGAATCAGTACCTCTAAAACTTTTCTTGGTTAGCCCATTAACCCTTAATCATCAATTTGTAAATTATCTTATCTAACTGTTCATCTTTCTTTATGCATATGCAATCATATCATAAATTCTTTAGTATGTAACCATAACAGAAACATTCATGAAAATAGATAACACATAACACAAGATATGATATCATAGAAAACTCCTGTTAGAAAGTAAAAACTATGGTGGGGATTGTTACTCACAAGACTTCACTATCTGTAGATAAGAAGGGGCTGGTTAAGGCTTACAATTGGTCACTTTTGATGACCTACCCTATTAGGAGTATTACAGTGGAGACCTATTAAGATCTACTTCATTTGAAGCTTTAGAAACACTGTTAAGAGATTTGTAAAGAACAGTTAAGTCCACCTTCTACAAAAGGATTTTAGATGTGATGCACTTGTTAGAATGCAACTACATAAGTCTTTGACCTGATGATGAATGCAATCTTTAATTGCTGATAACAGATCCTATAAAGCTTCATACATATTAGCTATCATCCTTCCATGATTGAATAATACCTTTTTCTTCTTATCGGTAGCCTTTGTGTGTTCTTGATAACTGATGTATTATGTTTCTAATGTTTGCATGATTTCTGCCTTCTGCTCCTTAGATTCTCTTGGTGGCTATCAACAACAATGAATTTATGTACTCACAATTGAGTTTGAACATCTATTTATACTAAATTAGGCTCAATTCTTGAATCATGCATCACAAGTTAACTCTAGATCCAAGGTATACAACTTGACCTTGATCTTTAGTTAGATATGTTT
>MU223501.1:2012446-2034189 GCA_018584345.1 Thuja plicata
ATCTAAATTCAAAGACCATCGCTCAAAGGCCTTTATTTATTAATATTTTAATGGGTTTGCTCAAACACGCCCTTTGAGCAAACCCTATTTGAACCAATTTTTTAACAAGTAGTAGATAAGCTTGAGGTGATAGTTATTGTGTCATTTTAATTGTTTATACTAGGATCCATAAGGTGTCAGAGATAACCCTTCTAACAATGTTTGGTTGGAAAATCTCATGAGCACACTACATCCCCTACCTCTTCAACACTACAATACCAAGTGCACCAAATTCTTCTTTTTCTTGATGAAAATTGCTTGTATTTATTTATTTTTTTGCATTTTTTTGTTTGTTGTTAGCTTTTTAAAGTTATTTAGGAAATTATATGTCTATTTTTGTATTCTTAGATAAATAGTTGCATATTTCAATCATAGATAAAACCTTAAAAAATCTTAGGCTTTCTTAGAAAAATCTTAGAAAATCTTTAAAAACCTTAAAAATATTCATTAAAATGTAGGGCATGAAGTAATGGAGTAATTATAACTAAGATTGAATAACCTACAACAAGTATAAATAATAGAAGTAAAGTCACATGATAGAAAACATGATGTACAAAGTTAGGGATAATGTGCAAGTCCTATATTCATACTAATAAAAGTTATAGATTAACATTATAAGAAATTATAGATTAGGGTTTAGGGAACTCAAAAAATACATGTACCATCCTAAAAAGTAATCTCCTGTAATTAGATGCTCATTAGACCCCATTTTGGTGTTCTCGAGATTTTATTTCCCCTATGATTGATCCAAGAACCCATCTCCTGCATTTATGGCATCTTTTCCTCCCCATCTCCCTATATAAATTTTGGCCTATTTTATTGGGTACAGAATGTCCTGAGTTTTTTTTTCCTGGTAACAAAATTCCCTACGCGATTTGTTCCCAATAATAGAATGCCCTAGGCGACTTGTTCCCGGTAACATAACACCTTGGGTGATATGTTCTCGGTAATAGAACAACTTGGGTGATCTATTCCCTAAGATTTGGGCCCAAATTGAAATGAGTAACCTGTTATGATGTTTAAGCAGGATATTAGTACCCGTGTCGACCTCCTCTGACTCTAGAGCCCCAAAATGTTGTGAGAGGTATAAAATCACTCTATCTCCCGTCATTTTGGGAAATAAGGAAAATATTTCATGCGTGCTCTCAATATTTTCAAGCGAATTCAAGATCTAGCATTCTCCAAGCATCCAAGACATCTTTGAAACCAATCTTCCCCTTTGTAGCAATCTTCTCTCCCATGACAGCCAAGTAGAGGAGTTCTCAATCAAGCAAGAAGATCCTTTGACCATGCACATGCATTCTTCATTTTATCCCTCAAAGCAAGTGTCCATCAAGCATAACAACATTGAACATTTATGAGGATTATTCACAGAGCTATGTAATTATGAAGACATCCATGTTTCCTTTCTATATTCCAAGGTTCAACAACTATAATTCAAGCAACATACAAGCATCTTCTTAAATATGTGCGATCTCAATATCTATTTATGAAGGTATATACATTTACAAGCTAGATCTAATATTTACCTTACATTTAAATACTTTCCTTTCACACAATTTTATTTCAATTTCAAGGTTGATTCCTCAACCAGGGTTTGACCAAGGCAAATCCATTTCCACAAAATTTTCCCCATTATTCTATTTGCAAGAACAAGTGGTGAACCAACCATTGTAGATATGGAAAGTACAAGATTCGACAGACTTTCTTTGAAAGTTTCAGACAAAAGTATAGGGTACAAAGTGACTTAGGTGATTTGTACTTGGGAATATAATGAATAGGAAAATCTATATCCTACAAATGAGATCCAAACCGAAACCACATGTCAATACTATTATCTTCTTATTGTTTTTCTTGTTTAAGGTCATTACAGGTTCTATCTATTTTCTATTAGTTTGTCTATGCTGAAACATGTCATTTCTCCCTATTTAGACTTTTATCTTGCATCATTCAATCATCTCCCCTTAATCAATCTTTCATAGTAGAGAAGGAATAATGATATCCATTAAGTGTTTGATGTCATTCAATCCTAGCGGGTCATTCACCTTCCTAATGTACAATAGGATATAGGATTGATCCCCCTTGATCATCATTTCTTATTGTACATTTTGGTGAACCTGACACATGACATTTCCTTTATAATTTGGCATCTATATCTCCTTTTTATTCATTACATTAGTCAATATTTACATCACATCTTTGCTACATTTTATGTATTTAGATATCCAGGTTCATCTTTGCTACATTTTGGTAAACCCGACTCTTCTTACATACCTATGATTTTGTAGTCTTAGATTTGATTTTACCACGTCATTATCATAAAAATTGAACATTCTCATCTATTTAATTCTTGAATTTTCATTAAAAAGTACAAAAAAATCCTTTCATTTCATGCATTGTTCTTACCTTTCAAGTATCATAATTTGATTTGTATGCATTGCTTTCTTTCTTTACATGTTGCAAAAACTTCTTAGAGCATTTTCACAAAATCATTTTGTCAAATTTGAGATAAAACCACATCCTTCCATCAACTTGCCTTTGCATTATGTTAGCACTAAAAAGAATCAATTTAATGCATGTGATGTTGCTTTTGCTTCTTTTATATCACCATCTCCCAACTATTCTCTTCTTCATAAGGACATATTAGTGTAAGAAGACATTTTTAACCTCTCTCTTAATGACCCCTCTCTTTGGGGAGAAGCATTGAGGATTGATGTTAACTTTTCTCTTAATATGTCCCTCCCCCATGTGAATACCTTGGTCAAAGATGATGATTCCCCTCATGATACCTTACATCCTATTCATTCCAATAATTCCCCCTTTAGGGGTGAAGCTTTGGCGAGTTATGATTATCCCACTCCTAAAGTTTTCTTTATTCATAAAGATGTTCCTTGATGATTCCCCTATTTGGGATGAACCATTAAACAACCACATTGATTATTCACTCCCCCATGAAAGAACTTTCATGAAAGAAGATGATATTATGGTAAAGGAGACTAGTATAATTGACATTTCTTCTATTAATTTCAATAATCTTCCTTCTACTGATGAAGCATTAAGGAATTGTGTTTGTCCATCTTATAAAGTTTGTCTTTTCCATAGGGATACCTTGGAAGAAGAGGACAATATAATTACCACTTTCCTTTATGCTCTCCCTTCTAAAGATAAAACCTTGAAAAACCAAGAACCTAATCAAGTCAATATTGTCAATGTTTTCGGTAATGAAAATCCTAAGGTTGTTTTCCATCTTCATCAAGATACCCCTCAACCTCAAAATAAACTAGTCATTGTAGTAAAAGGTGCTCAATAACCTGATTATCATGTGATTTCTCACACATATAACACAATAAATAAAAGACAACTTACCAGTGCAATTTCCCTTCCTTCTCTTCCAACTTGTCAATTGGTGCTTCTTCCTGCACCTCGTCTTCCTCAAAATCTTGGAAAGGAATATGATTTAGTAGAACAACTTCGTGCTACTCCTGCCAAGATATCTCTTTGGGATATTATTCAAACTTCATTTACATACCATGAATTATTCAAACAAGCCTTAAGAAACTTGGCTGTTCCATCTCCTATGCAAACTAATATAGCTTCCTTATTTGAATGTATGAATGCGACTACCAATCAACCTAAGATTGTCTTTTCTCAAGATGAGTTTCCTTCTAAGGATATTCAAGAACAAAATGATTCTATAATGGTTTTTATCCTTATGAACGGTAATCTTATTTGAATAATTTTAATTGATAATGGATTTGGTATTATGTGTATAACATTAACTTATCGCATGAAATTAAGCTGGATACCTCATTGATTCAACCTGATTCTATTCTTATATGTGGCTTTGACATTGTTGCTAAAAAAAGCTTAGGTATTATAACCTTACCTATTAAGGTAGTCCATGTTATTTTACCCACACATATTCATGTTATGCCTAATACTCTCACTTATAATCTTCTCTTAGGACGACCATGGATACATGTCATGCAAGTTGTTCCTTCAACACGTCATCACAAAGTGAAGTTCATTTCTAACAACATCACGTATACCCTTGTTGATGATATGTTCCAAAATTTCTTATGAACTAAATTTTATTCTCCATCCAATCCTACACCATTTCAACAAGATATATCTTATCATCTTAAAGATACTCCTTCCTCTAAAATTTTCCTTTGAGAAGATGATTGGGGGTCACTAGAATTTACGCCATCTTTTGTGGGAGAGAATTTTTTTTCTAAGTTTAACACGAGACCCTTTAAAGGGCCTAGTGTGACACTTGTTCAACCTGATTCTCCTAACAGTTCAACTCATAATCCTCAACACAGTTTAGGATGTGTGTGGTAAAGCTTAAAGACTCATGATAAACCTACATCACACTTTCCTATGGAAGGGTTTAGTCTCCAACCTTTGTTTACATCCCTTCCCCTATCATCTGGCACTTCTTCTATGCCTAGATTTAATCAACAAATAATTTTCCCTGACCTTCTTCATGTAAAGTTTATTACTCAACCCAAAAAAAATAAGAAGCATGGCCAAAATCTTGTGAATTCCTTTTTGCACGTATCATCGATATCATGACTACTTTAACGATGAATGTCCAACTTTGCGTTACAAATTTAGAAACTCATTTATTATGACATCATTCACTTAACACGTCGCAAATGAGTTTATTTTCAATTATGGTTAATTTGAATAAAGTTTCTATTATGTTTCTTTACACTGTGACATTGTGAGCCTCTCCATTGGGGGCTCATTATCATTCAAGGTGATACAATTTTAGGTACAATCATACTTTGCAAGTAACACAATAGTCCTGCTCATCCTTATCTTTGTCTCCACGCTTGTGGGACAAGGGTAGTATTTCAATCCCTCATCTCTTCTAAGGATCCATTTTCCCTTGGTTTAGTGATATTTGTTTATCATGTGATATATTTTCTTACATGAAATTTTTTATTTAGGGATTCTCTCTTATGCAAGAGGGGTGAATCCTTGATCACATCATCTTCCTTGTTTGCAACTGTATGTCCAAATAAATAAATCCCTTACTTGGGGGCTAAAAGTGTGTCACCCTTCATCAAGAATCCCTTTACCTAACAATAGGGTGGTATGAATTATTTTTCTCCTTCCCTTCTCTTGGTCAATGATGTTATTTAGTTCAAGCTTTCTCCTTTTGAAAGTAATTTTCTTTGAGAAAGGATCTCTTTATCCTTTCTAGCATCCTTCCAAAGGATCCCTTTACACTTCTTGCATGATATCTCTTTGAATTCATCCCTTCGTTGACCTCATAGGAGCTATGACCTCTTTGGATTGAAATAGGTGTTTCTTAAGGGATACCTACTTGGTTTTAAAGGTGCTTTATCCTTGTTCCTTTTTACTTAAGATGTCAAAATGGTCCTATTTTTCCATCTTAAGGGGGGCATATATGGCCTCCTTATTGAAAATATTCCAATTAATTCAAAAATTTAAGTAGAGTACACTAGCATAATACAATATGCTAGGGCCAAATGACTCTCCTTTACACACATTTTTAGATTTGGTTGACTACGTAATTTGCTAGACCATTTGACCTCTCCTTTTCATACATTTTTAGGATTGGTTGACTATCATTTGCTAGACCATTTGAGCTATCATTCTCATGGGTTGACTAGCATAAAACAAGTTGTTAAACCATATGAACCCTCTTTTCACAAACTTTATGGGTTGAATAGCATAACAAAAATTGCTAGACCATTCAACCTCTCTTTTGCATAGACTTTTATGAGTTTACTAGCTTGCTAGACCTTCAATTCTATCTTTTGCAGCTTCACATGGCCTATAATAAATGAAAACCTTACTAGGCTAGTTGTTCCTCTCTCTCTCTCTCTAGTATTGCCTTTTTTTTTTTAATCTTAGTTTTGGATTTTATGACGACCTAAGCCACTTGGGATCTTGGTGTCTCCTTGCCTCCTTGACCTTGATAATATTTTTCCAATGCATTGATCTACTTTATTGTGAGGATGAGGTAGTCTCATACTCTTGCTAAAGTAGGGGCTAAATGTATCATCCTAAAAAGTAAGCACCTATAATTAGATGCTCACTTAAGACCCATTTTGGCATTCTCAAAATTTCATGTTTGTTATGATTGATCTAGCTACCCATCTCCTTCATTTTGGCATCCCCCCTTCCTAACTCCCCATTCAAATTCTGGCCTATTTTCTTGAGTATAGAATGCTCTGGGTGAATTTTTCCCTAAGATTTGGGCCCAAATTCAAATGAGTGGCTCGTTAAAATGTTTTAGCAGGATATTAGAACCTATGTTAGCCTCCTCCAACTTTTGAGCCCCAAAATGTTGAGAGAGGTATAAAAGCACCCTATCTCCCCTCATTTTTGGAACCAAGAAAAAAATTTAATTTGTGTTCTGAAGATTTGCAAGAGTATTCAAGATCTATCATTCTCCAAGCATCCAAGGCATCTTTGAAATTAACCTTCTCCTTTGAAGAAAGCTTCTCTCCCATTATGGCCAAGTAGAGGAGTTCTCAATCAAGCAACAAGATCCTTTGACCATCCACATGCATTTTTTCTTTCATCCTTCAAAGCAAGTGTTCATCAAGTATAAAAATATTGAAGATCTATGAGGAGTATTCACATATCTATGTATTTGTGAAGGCATCCATGATTCCTTTCTATATTTGATGGTTCGACAACTATAATTCTAGCAACACAAGCATTTCCATAAATATGTGTGATCTCAATACCCATTTATGAAGGTATATATATTTACAAGGTAGATCTAATATTTACCTTTACATTTGGAGTTGTTCTCGCCTTCGCTTTCCCCTTCCTGGACCCCAACTTGACAATATGTAAGCCCAAGGTAAGGTAGGTTGGGTCGCTAGGCTAGGTTGTTAGGATACCCTTCTTGCACCAAACATAAATATTTATGTTTACATTTAAATAATTTTCTTTCACGCAATTTTATTCCAATTTCAAGATTGATTCCTCAACTGAGGTTTGACCAAGGCAACCCCCTTTCCACAACATTTTCCCCATTTTTCTGTGTGTAGGAACAAGTGGTGAACCTCCCATTCAAGATCTAGAAAAGTACAAGATCTGACAAAATGTCCATGAAAGTTTTATACAAAAGTACATGATATTGAGTGACTTTGATGATCTTTACCTAATAACATAATGACCAAGGTGATCTATACCCTTCAAATCAACTCCAAACTGAAACCACAGGTCAGTATTATTATATAGTTGTTTCAAGTCACTGTAGGTTCCTGTTTGTTTTCTGTTAGTTTGTATATGTTGAAAATTGTCATTTATCCCTATTTAGCGTTATATCTTTCATCATTCAATAATATCTCCTTAATCAAACTTTCAGATTAGTGAAGGAATAGCGATACCCTTTGAGCACTTGATCTCATTCAAGCCTAGTGGGTCATCTATCTTCCTAATGTACAATCAGATATAGGATTGATCCCCCTTGCTCATCATTTCTTGTTGCACAATATGAAATTATAGGAACTTATAAATTAGGGTTCGGGATTTAGAGAACTTAAATTATGACACATGTTAGAAAATGAGCACATGTTAATAACATGGTACCATAATTTTCTATCTAGATGGATAATTTTTTAATGTATATGTACATAATGAGCCCCATTTTATGATCTTTTATTTTAGACGTTTTATGCTATTTTAAGACTTTATTTTATATTTTGAGGATATGGACCTTGATATTAATACCTTTTCAAAGTTATAATGTTGAGAAAACCTGCTATGTGTTAAGATATTTATGATAATACCATGGATGCCATGTGAATGCAATATAAATATGTTTTCATATATAAATGGTCATGAATGTTGTATTTTAAGTAATTATGAATATGTTAGGATCTTTGTATGTTAAATTTAGTGTATGTGGCTGATTGAAAAAGTTTAAGGTTACTGAGATGAAGTAACTGTAGTCATTGAGATGTGCAAAGCTTTGAAGGGGTCAAGAGTAGCAGAGAAAGGAGTCAAAATTATTATAGACAACAAGTCAAATGTTGCAACCATTTAGGACTCCTTGGATCAATTAAAGAGTAGTTATCCTTACATTACTTGCCATTTCTAATGGTAGAGAAGATATAGGAGAAATGGGCAATGTGAAGGAATGTTGGAGTATAGTCTTACTCTGTTTCAACCTTCTTGTTCCTAGATTTCATGATTTCAATAAAATCCCTCCTCCTAGTTGTTAGGGGTGGATCGACTGTAGTAGTTAGGTAGTAGTAGCTTTGTTTTCTATAAATTCTCCCTGTCTTTACTATAAATTTGTTGATCGAGAAGATGATGTGCTTTTTTACTTTATTATTCAAGCGTTTGAAATAAAAACTAAGTTTAGTTATCTCTGTTATCAACATGAATTGATGATGTTATTATTAATGTGTAGAATCTGAGGCTGTAGTTAATCATTAAGGAGACTTAACCAAGGGGCCCACTTGGTGAGGATTATGTCTATTTTCTTTTTGTATATTTGTTTGTTAGTTATTTTCATTTTATTACTAGTAGTTTTAGCAGTTGACTGTTCCAGTAGCCACATAAACTATAATTCTATGACTATTCTTGTATCCAAGGTAGAGTAGAATAGTTATCCTTGTTAGTTAAAATATTTTATTTTAAGAATGATTTACAATTGAGTTTCCCTTAAAAATATTGTAGTTGGAGGATATTACGTGTATTTCCTTCAATGTGTTCATTTCATTACTTTAGTTTTTTAAAGTCATGATAACATAGTTCCAAAAGCTCTTAGAGGACAAATAGTGCTGTCCCATTTTAAGTCACACATATGTGGGCTGATAATATAAATGAGTTTTAATGATAGAACGTGATGGTTACTCAATAAATATAATATGTCTTTGAGTTGAGGTTTTATTCCGAGTTGTCCGTCCATTGTTTGAGACCAACCATTTTGGCACTATTGTAAGGGTTGGTGATAATTTTTCCAATATTCAATAGCTTAGAGAATGTATGTTTAAAAAAATCATTAGTTATAATTGGGCATGAATCATCATCACATCTCAAAATTTATGTAGGTATTATGGAATTGAATTAAAATTCACATGCATAGAGCTAGGATAAGGGATGCTTTTGGGAGATTCCTTCATAATGAACCTAATCTTGAAAACTATCTACCTAAACCACAAATTATTCCTGTAGATGCGGGTGAGATAAACCATTTTGTAGATATATTTAAATAATTGAATTTTTTAAACATCATATGAGAATCCTCTTGTTGAACCACTCATTTAAATCCATTTTTCTCTTGTAGTTTATCAAGCCAATATGCCTGGTCAAAATGTTCCTTCGCTTAATCATCTGACTTTTCCATTTCCCATCATTAACCAAAATGAAATTGACAATCTTAAGAATATTCCTACCTCAATCCTTCCCAAATTCCATGGTTTGGTAACAGAAGACCCATACCTCTTGTTTGAGTTTGATATTTTGTGTAGGTGTTATGACTATAAGATTAAGGCTCATACACTCAAATTGTTTCCTATGACACTGAAAGAATCTAATTGGATATGGTTTATGAGTCTAGGTGATGACACTATCGATAATTGGGATGATGTGAAGGAGAATTTCATGATATGCATGGAGATGATATTTTGAGGATGACACAAAACGAAGATGACAACTTAGAAGACTATGCCGAGAGGTTCTAATTTAGTATTAAGAAATCCAAGCACAATGCACTCAGTGGAGAATATTAGAAGCTAATATTTCTAAGGGGGGTTAATGATGATTGTATGGATGCATTGGATCTCATGGGAGGAGGAGACATCACCCAAGTTACCTAGGATGAGATAAGGAAGATTTTTCAAAACTATTTTAGAGCTTCCATTAAGAAGGCTAGAGGCCACACACCTAGAATAAATAAAACAACCTTTGAAGTTTTAAGGATGGAGATAAAACATTTGTTAAAGGAATTCAAACATGAAATAATCAATAACATGGCTACACAGTTGTACACACTTTAGGAAAATAAAAAAACATGATGAGGCAGAAGCAAGGCTAATGGAATTTTGTCCCTATTACAGACAAAAGAAAAGAGATTGAAGATGCAAAACAATAGCTTGTATAGAAAGAAAGCAAGTGCAACTAGAGTTTAGACCAATTAAAGTCAATGAGGGAAAATTCTTTTACATTATACAAAGATGACCATGGGCTCCAAGACAATGTATGCCTCTAGATCCTCTATCTTTTAATCGACCTTATGGAAATTCTTATGCACCTAATAATCAATGACAACCCTCAAATCCTCCAAACTTTGGGAATTATGTACCAAAACCATAGAACAATCCAAAAAATTCTTGGCCAAATTATCATAATTATACCCCTCCATCTCAATGAAAACCACCTCAAGGAAACTAGAACCCACACCAAAGGAATCAACAATAATCACCTCAATGAAGAGGATGACAACAATGGCCAAACCAATCCATTGGTTACTTGCAACCACCATAACAACCTAATAATCCCAACATAATGTCTCCTAAAAATGTAAATACTAATGCATAAAGGCCTACTCAATTACTAGCTCAACCTACACCGAATCCAAATAAACCATAGCAGTAGCATGTTTATTCAACCAATCATATCCAATACCCTGCATATGTTGTGAGCATAATGATATACACTTGTGTCTAGGAACAACCTTGCCAAGAACTTATTTTCCTATTATTATAGAGATTCCTATGGAAGAAGCAGAACATACAACTCCAAATGACCCTCCTTTGCAGTAAAATCAGTCAAGGAACCTTGGACCAAATCACAATAATAATCACGTGCCACCATTTCCACAAAGGTTGGAGATAACTGAGTCTAAAGTAAAATTTTCCTTTGATTTTATGGATCAACTACAACATGCGTGTCAACATATCCTTAATCCAAGATATTAAGGATGCACCCATTTATAATAAATCAATAAGGGATGCCTATTCAAAAAATATAGGGAATAAAAAGATAGATCCACATAGAATTCATGTAATGGGTCAACTAGCAAACATAATGCTAGGAAAAATAGCACCCAAGTATGCCGATCGTGGTAGCCTAGTGGTAGGATTAACTTTCAATAGAACCTAAGTTAAAAATTCCCTCATTGATTTGGGAGCTGCCATTAATGTTATGACCAAGGATATCACGCAACAACTCAACCTTACCACCTTAAGGCCAACCCCTATTGTTCTTCAATTGGCTGATAGTCCTACTGTAAAACCACATGTAATTATAAAAGATTTTGTTGTCAGTTTGGACTCATGGGAGCACCCTATTAATTTTATGGTTTTGTCCCCTAAAGCCACTTTTGGGGGATATCCTATCACTCTAGGGAGATTTTTGTTAGCAACAAAAAATTCCTATATAGGTTGTAGATCAGGAGATATGGCTATATCTTATGGAGACAGTACAAAGAAGCTCATTTTATATCCTCTAGTTCAACCATGTGAGGAATGATATAAGCTTGTTTGGATAGACCTAGAGGTGAAGAATAAGAAGAAAAGGTCAACTCTTTATAAATACTTATGATGATTGATACAAGTCCCTTTACGCAACTCCAAGGTGATGATCAAGTGATGCCTCAAGTCTTGCAAAGTGAATATAAAATAGAGGAAATGGCAGACAATTGCTTAGCATGTTCATCATGTCCGCTGCAAACATTATTGCAAAAATATGCTACATCTACATACCTTTCATCATCACACTTGCTACATACATTGTTGCCCCATAAAATCAAGATGTCAAGCATTAAGGAAGCATCTATGATTGAGTTAACAAAGCAGGTAGAGGTTTCACTAGGAAAGAATTTGAACATCAACAACAAGCTTACCCAAAATCAACAACAATCCGTAATTACACTATTAGAGTCGCCTAAAGATACCTTTTCTTGGGATTATACTGATACAAAGGGTATGGATCCAAAACTCTATACACATAGGATCTACATCAAGGAAGATAGAAAATCAATCATACAACCCCATAGGAGAGTCTATCTAGTAGTCAGGGAGATAGTCAAGGGAGAATTGCCAAAACAAATTGATGCAGACTTTACCTACCCCATCTTTGATAGTCAGTGGGTATCTCCCTTGGTCATTGTTCCTAAAAAAGAAGGGAAAATGAGAGTTTTTGTAGATTATAGAGAATTGAATTCAACAACTAAGAAGGACCACTTCTTATTACCTTTCATAGACCAAGTTTTAGATTCTCTGGCAAGAAAGAAATATTTTTCATTTCTTGATGGCTTCAATAGGTATAATCAAATTAAGATTGCACCAAAGGATTAGGAGAAGAACACATTCACTTTCACGTGGGGGACATGCATATTCTATCTTTCCATTTGGACTATGCAATGCACCAACTTTTTTGAGGGGAGCGATTAGTATTTTGTTAGACTTGTCTCATAATTAAATGAAAATATACATGGATAAGTTCACCACCTATGGGGACTCCTTTCAAGAAGCAGCAAAAAATATTAGAAAATTTATACAAAGGTGCAAAGATCACAACCTCCCATTGAATAGTGGGAAATGATTCATCATGATGGAAGAGGGAGTAGTCTTGGGACACTGTCTCTACTAAGGGTATTCTAGTAGATCCAGATAAAATAAAGGGAATAAAAAATCATCCAACCCCTACTAAGAAAAAGGATGTAAATTTTTTTTAGGTCATGTTGGGTACTATAGGATATTTATCAAGAACTTCAGCACAATAGGTGGACCACTATATGAATTGCTGACGAAATATGCATAATTTCAATGGAAACCAACATGTAATAAGGCATTTCAATATTTCAAGACTATTTTGACTCAAGCTCCCATCCTTCCATCAAATTATGTAGATCATGCAATAGGATTAGTCTCTGGCAAAAAAGAGGGAGCTATAGAAAATGCAGTTTATTCCATCAACAAAAACCTACAAGGAGCAGAGTTAAATTGCATTGTCACAAAAATGAGATGTTAGATCTTACCTATTCCTTGAAAAAATTTAGACATTATATCATGGGATATTAGGTATTTGTCCATACTAACCATGTTGCAACTAAATATTTGAAGAAAAAACCTGTTTCCTTAGAAATGCTTGCTAGATGGTTACTCCTAATGCAATAATTTTATATTACCATCATAAACAAGTTAGGAAAAGCAAATTTTGTAGCAAATTTTTTGTCTAAACTAATAATTAATGTAGAGGAACTTGCAATTGATGAATCCTTTCTAGATGAACACCTATTTTCCATCATTAAAAACACACCATGGTATGCAACCATTGCAAACTATTTGCTAGCATGCAAGGTTCCTTCACACTTTTCACCAACAAAAAAAGAATGTTGATAGAAAGGAGCTTTCTATTCGCATGGATCTCAATATTCTTATTCTATGTAGGCCCAGAAAATGCGGTGAGGAGATGCATTAGAGAAGATGAAACACATGATACACTCCATGCTTGTCACGATGAACCCTATGGCGGTCATTTTTCTACTAAAAGGATAGCAATGAAGTTTCTCAACATAGGATACTATTGGCCCAATCTTCATAAACATGCTATGAAATACACAAGGAAAAGTGATAGATCTTAGAGGATGGGGAGGCCAACAAGATATGATGAAATTCCTTTGCTTCCTGAAGTGGTTGTCACCCCTTTTGATAAGTGGGGTATGGATTTTATAGGACCTATTGACCCACCTTCTAATGTCAAGTCTCATATCTTGGTTTTCACTGACTATTTAACCAAATGGGTTGAAGTTAAAGTCATGAAATTGTAGATTTCCTATATGAGGAGAAATTCACTAGATATGGGGTTCCTAGAGAACTTTTCATAGATTGGGGAGCTCAATTCACATCCAATCTAATAACAACATTAATAAATAAATATAAAATTAGGCACAGTAAATCAACCTAATACCATCCTCAAGAAAATGGGCAAGTAGAGGACACTTACAGAGAGATTGAGGCCATTCTTACCAAAAAAATACCATTGCATAAAAGACAGTGGGAAAACTAGTTACTAGAAGAAGTGTGGGCATATAGGACAACATGGAAACCTACAACCGAATTCACCACTTTTGAGTTAGTATATGGAAAAACAACAATGATGCCAAATGAATTTGAACACAAAATACTTAGAACAATCTTGGAACTGGGCATGGATCTGTCGCAAGCCTAAACAAAGAGACTAATGCAAATAAATGCATTGGATGAGATGAGGAACTAAATATTTCAATACATTGCATTAATCCAATAATAGAGAACCAAATGGCATGATAGGTACATAAAAAAAAAAAAAAAAACATTCAACCCAAGTGATTGGGCTCTTTTATATGATTTAAGGTATAAGGACAATCTGGGAAAAAAGAAAAGAAAATGATTGGGTACTTACAAAATTGTAGAGGTATATTTGAATGGATCTATTAAGTTAATCACTATAGATGATGTCAGATTTAAATTTCTAGTAAATGGGCATCATTTATGTCTCTATCATAAACTAGAAAACAAGGAGGAGTTCATGCAACAATTTATGGAATTCAAAGCTAGTACTCTTCCTACAACTAATGAAGGTGATCCCATGGGTTCACCACACATCTAATTAGTATGCAATACCTTTCATGATAAAGTATTCACAACCACTTGGAGATCCTCTTCCCATTTTCATTCGATGTTAAATCCACCTCATCCCACCTTTCTTTTCTATCACTATCAATTCACAAATCATATTGTGGGGCATTTAAATTTCCCATCTCCAGTTTGCACGCATATTTTTTCATAGCAACGCACTAGTTTGGTCATTTCACTTGCAAGGTACGTATGAGATCTTTAGTTCATTATTATTTAAACTACAACTTTTATCACTTCTCGATAATTATGTATTTATACTTGCATTCAACACTTTAATTGTCTCACATGTGTGGACACCTACATTATTTTAAGTTGGGGGGGGGAGGAAATTTTCCACATGTCAGTAATTGCATGGTTTTTTTCAAATTGAAATCAAATTTAAATGAATGTTTTTTATGAGACATAGAGGTGAGTCCATCAAAACTGTGTGTGCCCCAAGGTTTAAGCCATCAAGACATTTATTTCACCACATCGCTCCTCTTCATTGTTTTACTTTTGCACTGTTTATGAAATATACCTACAACCATGACATTTCATAGTAACATAATCCAAAACTATACTTCTCATCATAAAAAGTGTGAAAGGTTGTGGTTGCGAGTGAAAAGTAAGAGAGGTTTTTGGGAAGTAAAGGGTTTGAAGTTGTAGAGAGGAAAGGGTTTTGTGAGAAGAATTGGGAATCAACATTTACACAATACAAGAATTGTAGTTGAAAAGATTGTAGAAATAAGAGGTCCTTTAGTTCATCATGAACTAGTAGACCACACCCTAATCTTAGAAGACCAAGATTGTGAACCTTTATATAGGAATTGTGGGTGGATGGACTATTTCTTTAAGCCACATGATTTTAATGAGAAATTTGCTTTGGAATTTTATTATTCTTTGAGGAATGAACAAACAATGGTCAAGGGTTTGAAAGTAATTATTAGAGAGTAGAGAATTGCACAAATTATCGGGTTTCCCACAACAGGAGAGCCATTTCTAGAGGGTTGAGATGCTAGGATGGATAGGGAAGAATCTACAGTACCCGGTGACCGTCCAATGAAATTAACTAGCCAAATAAAACAATGATTATCCTTGCCACTAGAGTGGGTTCACAAAGCTACTTATGTAGTGTAGTACCTGACTCATGAAGGTTGGTCGTGTCAGCTCAATGCTATTCACTTCAAGCTTTTAAGTCATCTTAGGCATGATCAAATAATGAATGTTTCTAACTTTCTCTACAGCATGTTGAAGCAAATGAAAAAGAAAGTAAAAAAAGGTAGTGTTCAATCTGTTGCCCATCATTATTTAATTTAGCTATTAATAGAAAAAACCCTAGAGGAAACACAAATGGGTCTGAGTTGGGATATTTTATAAAGGTTAAAGGGGTTAAACCAGAAAATGTAGGTCTTGGAGGCCAGACCTTAACCTAAAGAGTTGAAGGGGCCGAAGGGATAGTTAAATTAACTAAGGGGGATTAATCTTCTAAACCATTTCCCACACAGTCCTCTAGTGACACTCCTACTAAAAGGGCTACTCACTCAACTGAGTTTATTGAAGAAACCAGTGGTAGTTTGAGTGCTAACTCACAAAAAACCTCAAGATCAAGAAAATATACTAGAGTTAAAGGTGTATTTAAAAGGAAATTGGTTGAAAAGGATACAAAGAGTGCCAAAAGAAGGGTAAGGATCAAGATTTGGAGCCTAAAAGTGTTGAGGTTAAAAGAATAAAAATAGAGCAACATGCAACCTTTAAAAAGGAAAGAAAATTTGCAAAGCCAGTAGCAAAGGTCATATTTTTTTTAGAAAATCCCTTGTAAAAGTTGTTAGAAGAAACTATAGGCTTAGAGGGAATCCTAGAAAGCATATGGGGAAGAAAGAAACCAAGACAACCTATATCCCTATTTCCATAGAAATTGAAGATACTTCATCTAGTGAAGGGGATGAAAAATAGAAGAACAAATGACAAGCCAATGTTGCCCATTATTAAGAACTCCTTAAACATTTGTACAAGGATTAGAAAGTGAGACTAAGAGTAATAAAGTTGAGGAGGTCAGTTCATCAAAGGAGACTGAAGAAGTTTATGTTCATTCTGGTAAATTACAAGTTGAAATTGATGTGGAACTAGATATTGAAGTTGAAAAAGGGAAGAAATATATTGAATGAATAAATACTTGACATATATTTTGAAGAGAATCCATTGAATGAAGAACAAATTGCCACATGGATGGAAAATCTTGTAGCAGTAGAACAAGTGGATAATGAAGGAAGATAAAACCAACAAAAAATACATTTGTGTTTAGGGTAAGTGCACTCATCCCACCTCTATCTTCATAGGCTTCCATTGCATTATAATTATGGAGATTAATGGAGAATAAAGAGAAATAATGGAGGAAACAAAAAGAACAATTGCAAGAAGAGCTCAAGAAAAAGGATGAAGAAATTAAAAGTTTGAAAGATAAGATAGAAAATATAACTATTCTAGTGCCACAAATTGTGAAATGTAGACCACCAACCGGGGTCTATGATTTGCATCTAAGAGAGTTATACTTTTATTACAAACTATCAAGAGAGCTCTCAAGACTGAATTCATCTCTCATCAACCCTGAAGATTTTTATCTTTGCATACGAAACTGCCACTCCTCAGCAAAGTAACCTACTTTGTGAATTATATTTGCATAATTATGTTCTTCCCTATGATCCACTATGGAATCCAATTCTATCCATAGAAGACATACATTTTAGGGAATTTATGTCATATATACAAAATGAAAACAACAAGGGTGAGCAATATAAGGAATATCAGGACATGGGGCAAATTATTCCTTTACACTTACAAGCTGAGATAGGTGACCCTATCACCTGAGTTTTTGCAAATAGAATCAATTAATCTATAATCTTGATTATAGAAAAGAGTTATGATATTTAGGGGGGAATCTCATTAGGATTATGAAGATATGGTATACACCTCAACTAGAATATTATTTGGTCACCTACCTCGAAGGTGGAATTAGTTTCCTGAAGATTTGAAAAGATTTAAATCTAATTCTTTGAAAAATTATCATGCAACACTCTGAAGGGTGACAACATATATACACATAGGTAGTGTTAGAGTATCTATTTATCTTCACTTATTAATTAGATCATGTTGATTTAATTATTAAGTTGTCTATGTACTCTATTTTCACTTAAGCTGTCTCTTAGGTGTATATAATTAATATTTTATATTAATTCTATTGCACAACCTAGCTTTTACTTTTTTAGGGTTTCGTTCACCTTTAAGGTTGAAATTTTGTAATTATTATTTCATTACCTTGGAATAGATTTTTCGTTCACCCCGCTGAGATTTTCCAAGTCTTTGCTTCTGTCTCTCTGGTTTCCTTTCAACAACAGGTTATTTGCATGCAGGTGTTCCTGGCAATCTGTGAAGTTGGATTTCTCAACTTCTACATGGTATCAGAGCTTCCTTGCTGCTGCCTAGTCTGAGGGTTTTTGAAGTCGTGAGTTGCAGCCGAAAGCCATAGCTTCTTTGGGTCTTTTCCTTCATTTTGGAGGAGGCACTATTTTTTGGAGTACTTTGAGCCAAAAAGGACCCTACTATTGCACTCAGAAGGCCTAGGAGAGTCGAAAATCATATAAAGTTTGTTGTTTTTGGTCACAGTGACCCTAAAGGAAAATTTTCTCCTTCCTAGGCCGTATGACACAAAAATCGAGACAAAAAAATAAAAAAATAAAAAAATTGATTTTTTAAGGGTTTTTAAGCCCTGCGCTGTGCAGCTGGTGTATAACTAGAGCGGCCACCACCGCGCCACCCCGGCCCCAGCCGGCGCGCCGCCCACCAGCCACCAGAGTTGCCCCCACCGGCGCTGCTGCCTGGGAACCACCCAGGAGCCACCCGACCACCACCTTCACCGGTGGCCCGCCATCGACACACACAACGGTGATGTCAGTGCTGATGTCACCCTATCAGACTTTTTTTTGGCCCTTTTTCAAAATTTTCGGCGGCTTTTTCACCTTTTCCGGCGATGGAAAATTTTTCTGGCAAGACGGGCCCGCGACGGGAAGACTGTCGTCAATTTTTTCCCAGTGTGTGTAACGGTCATTTGACCGTCAATTTTTTTCCCGTGACTGGTTTTTTCCAATGAGCTCATTTTCAGAGGAGCAGTTGGTTTTTCGGCCGTAACTTGTGCATATGGTGTCTGTTTTCAGAAAATGAAATATCGTCGGAAAGTTGTTTCTGAGCTGGACACAATGGTGCTAGTCTTGATTACTGATTGGACTATTTGATCTCTAATTTTTGGTGTTGAAGTAGAGGCTTCTGTTTCCTCCCTCTCTGCATCTGGCGTCCAAGTTTTCTTCTCATTTTTTATGCTTTTAGTGATTGTTTATTTACTGTACGGGGGATAGAATTATACATTATGGGGGGGTTCTTTTACTTTCTATCATTTAAATTCAGAAATGACCCTTCTACTTCCATCTTCTTCTTCTCTCAATGTCGGACCCCTCTGTGGCCCAGCTGACACCACACAATTATCACACCTGGAAAGCACACATGACCAAGCTACTCATGTCACGTGGCTTATGGTCATGTCTAGATGAAAACCAACCTGTCTTGTAGTGTCCTTTTGAGGTTCTTTAGCACAGGAACAAAATGGATGAAGCCATGGGCTTGATTGCACTGAACATCTCCGATAGTATCCTTTTTCACCTAGATGGTTTGACAACTCCTAGGGCCATTTGGGGCAAGTTTTTAGATTTGTTTGGCACAGTGAATGAGTTCCAGGCACTATAGATTGATGCAGAGTTGACCACTTTGACTCCTACCAACTTTCCCACTATGGAGGACTTCTTGATGAAGTTCAAATCTCTGCGCTCAATTTTGCAGGGATGTGGGAGAAACAAGACAGATGATGAGTGTATCTTCTTGATACTCTCAAAGTTGAGAGGATAATATCAGATCTTTTCTTCTACTTTCTACTCCACCATGGGTGCTTTGGGTAATAGACACACCATGCCTTCATTCGAGACATTCTGTGATCGGTTGACACGGGAACAGGCAAAGATCCAATAGATGGATGCTTCTGGCTCTTCTAGCCAAGCATTGGTTGCTCAGTCTTCACAGGGGAAACCAAAATAGAAAGCCAAATTGAAGAAAGATTCAGTAGGAAATGAGTATTCATCCAAAACTGGATATACAATAGATTCCAAACCTCCAGCTAACCCTTCCAAGGGTAAATATTCTTCAAAGTCTACTGAGTCTACCTCCAAGATTAAGAAGAAATCAGTTGAGACCTGCAACTTTTGTGGAAAGGATGGACATCCTGTTTCTAGGTGCTGGAAATGTTTGGAAGATTTAGAGGAAGCCATGCAGGAGCATCACATTTTAGCTCCTCAGTCCACATCCTCCCCTACAGGGAAAGGTCACGCTCTTACTACATGAGAAACGACTTCTGGGCCCACCTGGATTCTTGATTCTGGTGCCTCTCACCACATGACTCACACTCAATAGTTGGTAACCTCACTTTCTCCTTGTGCTACTTCATAGATTTCTGTTGGAAACTCATCTCATCTTTCAGTTTTGGGTTCTAGTTTTGTTGCATTAGCTGGGGGTTCTCTTTAGGATGTTCTTTTTTTCCCTGACATTTCAATGAACCTATTTTCTATCTATCAGATTTGCCACTTTGGCTCTGGTAAGACAGTTGAGTTCTCACCACACGATGTGGTTATTTGGGACTTACATGATTCTGATATGATTGTGGCTACTGGGAGTGTTGACACTGCATCACGCCTATACAGATTTGATGGATTTGAGTCTTCTACTGGCATAGGTTCCTGTATTATAGCACATGTAGATTTAGTGAGCAGACTTTGGCATGAGCGTTTGGGCCATGTCAATTATAGATATCTTCAGTAGATGAGCACACAGGCACTTGTTCTTGGGCTTCCACAGATTACTTGCACTGATGGGGTTTGTTAGGGTTGTGTTCTTGGCAAAAAACATAGGGATCCTTTTCCTCATGGATGAGCTACTCGTGCTTTGGCACCATTGGAGTTGATTCATAGTGACCTCATGTCATTTCCTACTCCTTTTTCAGGTGCCAGATATGTGCTTACTTTCATTGATGACTTCTCCAGGCACACATGGGTGTACTTTTTAAAGTACAAGTCTAATGTCTTTGATTCATTTTGAGTCTTTAAGACTCTTATGGAGAAGAAATATAGTCTTTATATTCACCAGATACGCACAGATAATGGGGGGGAGTATGTGAACCAAGATTTCAGGGTTTTTTTCTCTGAACATGGTCTTCAACATAAGTTTTTAGTGCCCTACACCCCTCAGCAGAATGGTGTGGCAGAGAGAAAGAACAGAACACTTCAGGAGATGGCTAATTGTATGATACAGTCCAGGTCCATGGATTCATCCTTTTGGGCAGAGGCAGTCAATTGTGCCAACTATATTCAAAATTGGATGCCTCACAAGGCAGTTTGACATATGACTCTTGAGGAGGCTCGGTCTCATGTCAAGCCTGATGTATCTTCATTCCGAGTTTTAAAGTAGTGAAGCATGGGCATTTGTGCCTGACGCTCAGAGGAGAGCAATGGAGCGGAAGAGCTGACACCTCATTTTTTTTGGCTACTGCAAGGATGTTAAGGCATATAGGTTGTTTGGCCCTGATTCCAGAGAGGTCCTATTTCGACAGGATGTCCAGTTTGATGAGTGCCTTCCTGCAGTAGATACCCCACTTCCAGAGTCTACTTCACTTACCACTACTCCCTCATCTCTTCCAGTTTCTTTTCTGGATGATGAGGATGATGATCTTGGTGATCCCCATTTACCTCCACCATAGGATCCTCCACCGATGCCTCGATGGGCTTGTGTTACAGTTGATGCTGCAGGATCTCTGGCTGGTGACCCTTCCACTTCCCGTCGCACCCGATCTCATATTGCGGGTTCTAGTCTTTTGAGTTATGCTATTTGTGGTGATCCTCAGACATTTGTGGTAGTGACAGGACATACTGAGTGGGACAGTGCTATGGAGGAGGAGTATTCTTCTTTGATGAAGAATCACACTTGGGATCTTTGTTCTCTTCCTAA
>MU223501.1:2035791-2049161 GCA_018584345.1 Thuja plicata
TATCTATTTATCTTCACTTATTAATTAGATCATGTTGATTTAATTATTAAGTTGTTTATGTACTCTATTTTCACTTAAGCTGTCTCTTAGGTGCATATAATTAATATTTTATATTAATTATATTGTGTAACCTAGCTTTTACCTTTTTAGGGTTTCATTCACCTTTAAGGTTGAACTTTTGTAATTATTGTTTCATTACCTTGGAATAGATTTTTCTCTCACTCCGCTGAGATTTTCCAAGTCTTTGCTCCTATCTCTCTGGTTTCCTTTCAGCAACAGGTTATTTGCATGTAGGTGTTCTTGGCGATCTGTGAAGTTGGATTTCTCAACTTCTACAGGTAGAACACAACATGATAAATGGATACCCTTAATCTTTTAGCCACCAATTTTGTAGTGGCCTACTCCACATTGGGAGGGTCTCACATTTTATGATGTTGAATAAGAAAGGCTCATATGAGAGAACTTGAGGAAGGACCAAGGATTTTACAAAAGTTCAATTGCAAAGACTAAGGGGGGGACTACCTTAGGTGATTTAAGGTTGTTGACATGGAAACATAATCAAAATCCTCCTACTGGTGGACCAACAAAAGCTTAAGTTGGGGGGAGTGATGAACCTCATTTTATGATCTTTTATTTCAGATTTTTTTGTGTTGTTTTAAGACTTTGTTTCATATTTTGAGGAAATAGACCATGTGATTGATGCCTTGTTAAAACTATAATGATGAACAAACCTACTATGTATAATACCTTTATGATAATACCATGGATGTAATATGAATGCAATATAATGTTTTCATTTATAAATGCTAATAAATTTTGTATTTGAAGTAATTATTAATATGTTAGGATCATTCTATGTTTGTTATTATGTGAAAAACAAGTTTTAGGGACCCAAAACCCATTTACAAAGGTTTATATATATATGATGATTAAGTGAAACATAATAAAACAATGCCTAAGGAACACTAAGCCAACAAGCTGGCAAGAACAGAGAAAAAACCAACAAACAACCAAGGGCCAAAAAAAGGCCAGCAACAAGAAAACAAAAAAGGAGCATAACAGAAAAAACTAAACAAAGTTTTTAAGAAGCTCGACGACTTCAAGCTCCATGTGTGTCATCTTATCAACAATATCCCTTAGATATTCAATCTCCTTATTGGCCTTGAGGGCATCTTTCTTCTTAGCACTGACACGAGTCCTCCTCTCGGTACCTACATTCTCTCTAGGGATGATATCCTTCACCTCCTCCACATGGACAATGACCTTCTCCTAGTTGATCTGTTCCAACTTCCCCACCAAAATCTTCAAATGATCAGTAGAGGCCTTAAGGATCTTATAACTATGTTCCCCAATTTTCTTCAAGGTCACTTCAATGTAATCAATCCTAGCTTCCATGACATCAAATTTCTTGTCAAACTCCACAACCATAGTCTCAACATCACCCACAAATTTAGTTAGGTTTCTCACATTATCAGAGAAAGTGTTGTCCTTTTCCACACCCATCACTTATAGGGAATCCAACTTGTTGGACAAAGCATTATGTTTGGTTTTGATCCCCTTCACCTCCCGAGAGACCCAGTTTATGATTTTGTAAAATCCCAAGGCTCCAATTTTTTCCATTTGTAGGATATTATCTTTACAGTAAACATCCAGGGCACTAAAGATGACACCTTCCCTGGAGGGCTCATTCTCCAAGTTGACAACTTCTTTCTGCCACAAGTAGTACCATCATCCATGATCACATTATTCTCATAAAAATAACCCTAGGTAGACTCTTCAACCCTAGGGGAGTCAGGAGGAGGGGAGGGAACAAGAGTTAAACCCTTATCTTTTCTCATGGTGCTGGAGAGAGAAAGATTTGTTTTATTTTTTAGAGGGGAAGCCACAAGCTCCACCTCAACCTCAGTGTCTGAACCCCCATCATCTTCAGCCTCATCCTCCTTCCATTCACTCTTAGAATCCTCAATAATTTGTTTCTTCTTCCTAGAACCCGAGCTCAGGGTCCTCTTGTTCTTCTTGACAGCTAAGGAGGAGGAAGGAGTGTTGGTTTTCCCTTTCTGCTTAAAAACCCACTTAATAGGGGTATCCAAATCCACTCTGCCTCCATTCCAAAACCCTTATCCTCATCATCGCTTTCACCAAATTTCTCACCTGAGTCCACATTTTTAATAACAGGACGCTCAACACTATGTATTTTAAAATATTCATAAATTAACACCATAAGACCCTCATGGAGGGTCGAATTGCAACTTGGGCTATCCCTAGCATCAAAAATACTGGAACTCAATGAACTATACAAGTAGAAACACAAAGATACCTTTTCCCCATAGCGGAAGTGGTTGAGGAAAATGAAATGGTAACCATGGATGAGCATAAAATGGTCATCCAAGGTGAAGTAGTGCATGATAGTAGACAAAACCCTCTACTAGATCATCTTGATGACAGTCGGGGAGAAGTAGTTTTTGTTGTTTTTAACTAGTCTCTCCTTCTCTTCCTCCTCCTTGGGAAATATTTTCACATTTGCCTCCATGATCTTACCATCCTTATAAAACTTAATGCCCTCAAGGGCAAGCCATGTCAATTCAACAAAAATCCCTCCATCAATAGTCATATTTCTCCCACAGATATTCATACATCCATCACACCATTCTTTCTTAAAAAACCTAGTAACCGCAGGGTTATGACCATGGAGTCTCTTCATAAACACAGTCACTTTACCTTTTTGTAAAAGCTTCTAGACCCTAGGAATCAACCTCCACTCATCACACACCAAGGGCTCAATTCTCTTCCTGTCACCTCCTATTCTGTGCATATGAAGATTACAATTCACAGAAAAATTGGAACAAAGGATAAACAACATATAAAAGGTCTTTTTGTCACTACCAAATTCGGCAATACTAGAATCAGTTAAAGCCTTAAACACCCAGAAAGCATGACAAGGCCCTGAGAAATAGTTATCTAATATGTCAAAAGGAAAAATATCACCATAAATCATAATAAATATATCAATTTTCTTAATCATTGGAATCAGTGACATTAAATCCTAATTTCCCATGGGCATGATCAAGTCTCAAGATGGCCTTAACATCATTACTAAACTCCAGCTCATGATATCACGTGATGGGTGAGTCAGCTTTAACTCCAACATTGGCTAACCAATTAGCCATAGTATTTATTTCCCTATAGTCATGGGAGATGGTGGTAAGTTACAAAATGTTGGATGTCTTCCATGCTTGTTCTTGTTATATATCATGTATATGATAGGGTTTGGTCTTGGTTTTAAAGTTTTCCCGCGTCCTTGCTTCATGAAATTTTCCCTTAAATGTCTAGGTTTGTGTTTTGTTTTGGTTTGTATGTGAAAATTTTGGTATTAGAGAAAGTCTTTTTTTTTTTCGATGTTGTTAATCCATGTTCAAAGATCAAGGTGGTCAAGTGTCAATCTTTTTTTTTTTTTACTCGCTTGGTCGCAGCTTGAGATAGGTCTTAGTCAAAAGTGTTGTGAGCCTGCAAGTAAAAGGGACTGCTATGTAGTCACAGTGTTGCTGCGGTAAGAAAGACTAAACCGTTTAGTGTTGCGAGGATGTGAGTGCGTCAAAAATTTGTGTAGTCTCAACATCACTGCGCTTAAGAGGATAAGCAGTTTGATCTTGCGAGCCTGCGAGTGAATCGTAAAGGTCAATTGTCGCATGGTCACAACGGTTATGTGGAAAGAAGTTGTTTATGTCGCGAGTATGCGAGAACATGAAGAGTGGCAATATAATGCTAACATAATGGTTATGCCTAAAATTATCACAACCTCGCAAGGTTTCTTTGTGATTAATTTTTATGGATGGGAGCGCGCAATAGGTCGCTATGTGGTAGGGAAAGGGGCTATGAAAGATAAATCATATGATAATCGCAACCTCGCTACGGTTAAGTATATAAATTTTTAAGTGTTGCAAGGTTGTGATGGAAATGTTATGGTTAAGATAATGACTATGATCACATGGTTGCAACAGTTAATTGAGGATTTGTCAAGTAGTTGTGAGCTTGTGACCAAGTTTGTAACAGGTAAAGAGAGTAGTTTCTGCAACATCAGAGTGGTTTATTTTGTGTAGTGTAAAGTGTTGCGAGCCCGCAACACATGATGAAAAAATTAAAGAGGAGGGTAGTTGCAGCCTCGCAGCAGTTAAAGAGAATGACCTGGGTAGTTGTGATGGTCTGATAAAGGTTTATTGGTGATCAGTCGCAGCGGTAAGATGAAATGAAGAGATTGAAGCTGCAAGTGAGCGAGGAGATGAAACATGGCAACATAACTTAAGTTGGTTCGCAAAGTGATGAAAAAAGAAGGGGTTTTTTCAAATTAAATTGTGACATTTGACATTCTTGGCGCTTGATTTTTGATGATGTGGGTTTTCTAAATTATAGTTTCATTTTTTAATTTGATGGACAACTCATAATGAAAGAAGAACTCGCCACGACTAGTTGAAGTAAATATAGGAGCATGTGAGCTAATGACTGAAAAGATAGTTTTGATAATAATGAGTTGGAATCTATTAATGCATGATTATAGAGACATTTGACACCAAGTTCAAGAAAAAAAGGGCAAGGTATAGAGTTGCAAATTTGTGCAGAGAACAACGAAAGTATTGTGGAGTTCAGACAACCAGGAAAATTGTAAGTTGATAGGTCTTCTCTGTTTGGTGAGGATTTTGTTTCTGTGTTGAGAATTGTTTGCAAGTTATTTTAAACCATGAGTCAAAGTACTTCTGCTATTTCTAAGGTGTTTGGTAAGGATAAGGGTACTGGGAAAAGCCTGTTCTGGAAGGAGTTTATAGATTTATTTCCAGAATCCATGAATATTGAAGCCAAAAATGAGTATGAATGGAAGGATGCTTGCAGTCAGTGTAGGAACCCGTAGACATTGTCATCGTCTAGTTTCTCCCTCTTCACATATTTTTATAATAAAAAAATTGTAGAGGCACCAATGTCTAAACCTTGAGAGTTAAACCTTGCAAAATTAATAATTCTTGATGTGTTTATGGATGTAAATTTCTTGAGAGAATTAGCTAATGCTTATTGTCCCACCATAAGGGTTATTTGAAGAAAAAATAAGCATGCCCTAGTTACTATTGACAGAAGGATCTTTGTAGATTCCCTTTCAGATTTCAGGTGCTACATGCACTGATATATATTTTGATAGAGAGAAGAGAAACTACCATGCCCACAAAGAAATGTTGAAGAAATTTGTAATTCCAAGATATATGCCTAGGGCTGAAAGAAAATTTATTCCAATTCCTAAGAATATCAATGAACCCTATGATCTACGTACATTTCACATTTACATGGGTTTTACAGTTTATGGGTTATGTAAGGTGTTAGGATTGGATGGTGACAAGACAATGCCTACAGATTTATTAATGATGGCTATGACGATAAAAAATCTAGAGGTGAATAATGATTATGATTTTGTGGGATATTTAGTGAGAAATGTGCATGAAGGATTACTAGAAATTCAAAAGAATCCCGCACAAGTTGGTTTCAAGTTTTGTTCTATCCTTTTTCATTTAATTTTGTACCACAATTTCAATGAAATGGATAAGCAACTAATCTTGAGAATGGAGGAATGTGGTGTTTCATTGTCTGTTTAATTATTGACACGTGTGTGGGATAGTAGCTCTATGTCTTCATTCTTTATATATTTTGAGAATTGGATTGTTTCCTCTGTTCTATATTTGCTTGGGATTGGTAGAGAAAGATTGTTTTTGGGAGTAGGAAGTTGTTAAGACCCTTCCATTTTGTTCCTTATTGGCCAGTATTTCACAATTGGGGTGATTTCTATTTCTTTGACAATGTCACTGTATTCAGGTTTTATGGTTGTCCTCAACCTCCCCATATTTTACCAAAGTTTTTTCCACTAATGATTGTTGTAATTCAATTCTTATGGAAATTATTTTTGGTTGAGAAAGAGTTCCTTACTCCTCATAAAGGGGGCACCTTTTTGCCTAGGCTCTGGAATATATCTGATTTCTCTGTAGGTAAGAAGGCTTTGAAGGAATTTAATACCTTTTGAAGCAATACAAAATGGTGACAACACCAACAAGATTTTGTGATCCTAAAAAGTTTATAAAAAATGCACTCTCATAAATGACTCCTTGGAAAGTAGTTCTTGACCATGAGCCCCTAGATGAAGAGGATGTAGTAAGAAATTTGATGCAAAAAGGTGAAGTGCATGAGAGGAGGAAATGGGGGGATGTTATGAGGGTAGAAAATGAGTTCAAAGAGCATGAAAAATATTTCCTTGGTTTCTACTATGAATTTCCTTACTTAGAAAGAATTGATCAAGTGTGGAGTAATTATAATTCAATTATGGCAAGAGTTCCTCAAAAGGTTGTGGTTGCTTGTCAACAGGTTCCATTTGAAATCGTGTCCTCTAGTGATGCAGAAGAAGGTGAGGAAGAAGAATCCAGTGATGGGGTAGCATCAACACATGAACCCCCTGTGAAGAAACAAAATATTATTTCACCTTTGGAACAATTTCCTAAAGATTTTGTAGAGGCTTTTGTTTAAGAAATATGAAACTATTTCTGTGATATCAAGAAGAAATTGGCAGAAGAAAGAAAAGGTGAATTGGATGAAAGAAATAATTTTCCTTGGTAAATCCAACTGATGATAGAATATCCATTTCCCAAGATTTTATGAGCAATGATAATTTCATTCACAGTGAGGAATTCAAAAGTTTTCTTCTTAAAATGAAGCATAATGAGTTAAGAACACTAGTACAAAAACAACAATATGTGACTAAAAAACTACTAAAAATTGTATATAAATGACTAAACTTAGTCACGTTAGTATTAGTAGTTAATTTGTAGTCATTTATAATGTGACTAAATTTACTACTAAATGATTTAGTTACAGACTTAGTCATGAATTTAGTCACGGGTTTAGTCGCAAATTTAGTCACAAATTTAGTCACAAATTTAGTCACATATCTAGTCATATATTTAGTGATTAATTTAGTCATATTAGGGCACGATGGAATAAAACCACCATCCTCTTGCTTGTAAAGAAGGTACTCTTCCATTGAGCTAGTACCCTTGAAAGAATAATCATACAATAGAGGAACCATAAAAGCTTCAATGCAATATAAAGTAGAGATATCATTGTTTTCTTAAAAGTGATATAAGACATCAAATACATGAAGTGTAACATTTATATTCCATTGATGGGAACAATAGTAGGAAAGGTAGAAGCCTTAGGAGTAGACCTAGCAGACATTATCCTTTGGATTGTCAAGTATGTACAAGAATACTATAGATCTAATGAGAGTGAACAGAGGGATAACATGATGAAAGTGATACAAGGTGCTTTCATCCTCATATGAAGGATTGGAGTAGCTGAAAGAATGTTGATGAAAACAATATGTATCCTGACAGTGATCTTGAATATGGAAGAAGAGTAGTCAAAAAGGGCAGGAAGCAATAGCAATAGTCTTCTACAAGTTTGCAATATCAAGGAACAAAGATCAAGTAGAGAAGATCTCAACCTCTATATACAAGAGAAGTCCCAAATAATGCTTGTGACATTGAAAGGATAAAACTATCATTGAAACACATATCCACTGTTATAAAGGATGCAAGACATCATCATTGTTCAAAATAATAGAAATATAATGTTGTGAAGCATAAAGCAATGCCAAATAAGTATTATGGAAGATAGTTACAAAGACATTATTGTTATGAGTTATAGAGTGATGACATTGTCTTGAAGAGAATGGTAAACAATGCCTTGTGACAATAAATTATAAGCCTCACATTGGATATGATGAAAAATTTATAGTAATCAACCAAAGTACCTGTCCACCAGTAGTCCTTGGAATAACAGTTATTGATGCAATATCAACATACAATTGACTCGTGAGAGATAGATACATGCAGAGTTGATAAAAAAAATGAGAAAATTAGTGTTGTGATTAAAACAATTGATTGCTCACATAAAGGATTTTTTCAATTTTAATTGCAAAGTGGTGCATTTATATAATGAATAAAATATAGTGAATTGACAATTTTGACATAAAAACTAAAAAATAAAGACAACTAACCCCTCAAACCATGTATTACATATTTACCTAAAATTTAGAAAACTCTATTGTCATCGTCTTCAGAGTCTTATCTGCACGCTGAAGCAATTTATGTGCGTGATCCTATAATACAAAACATAAAATTGGGAAGAAAATATTAGATAAACAAGAGCTACAGATAGCTGGAGTCCCTGCCATTTGAAGAAAAATAAATTGGAGCTTGTGGTATTGTACTTGAGATAAATAAAAACTGGTATGCTGAGTTTGATTCCGGCATACAAACAACAAGATTTTGCAGTCATAGACAACAAAAAATTGGATAAGTCCATATATGAAGACTCCTTTTAAAATTGACACTAATATACCTATCATCGACATGAAGGCTAAAGAAAAGATAAATTGTTCTCTTGCAGAGATCAAGCAAATAAGAGATCATCATCAACTTTGAGTCTATGATTCATGAATATTGGTTGCAAACCCACTTTTTCCCAGTTCTCCATTTCTTCATAGATATTGTTGTTCAGAACTTGAATGTTGTAGTAACCTTCTATGTGAACAATTCCTGTAGATGGTGAAAAAGAATGGGCATTAGGTCATCAAGAAGAAATCATGTTGTCATTTATTGCACTTGAGAGCAATTAAAACAGTCACGACTAAAACACCATTTTTTGTTTACAATTTTCAAAGGTAGGCTACTACTGAAATGACAAGATTGAAGAAATAGTTAGGTTAGCATGATATTCTTGAGGATGGAATGTCATCATAGTTTTAGTGCAAAAAATAACAATAAGAATCTCATTGGTAACTAAGAAAGAAAAATATAAGACATCATTGAAATTGTTAAATTTTGAACCAGAATGCAATATATAGAAACACAGAAAAGAAAAAGAACATATGACTCAATTATTTACCTTGGAAAAGCCTCCTACTTGTGGGAAAAACCCAGCCACACCCCAAAATAGATTACAGTGGAAAGTTGAAAAGGCTAGGTACTTTGCGTGATTGAACAAGGGAACAATGTGAATATGTCAACATATGAGTGTTTTCATATCCCATGGTCGTGTTTACTTTTATTTTTGGTTTACTAAAAATTATCTCATGATCTCTCACTATTTTGCAGATGAGGTAATAGTAAGACAATATTAGAAGGCAGTTTGGAGTCATGAAGTCTTATTTCCATGTCTTCAGACCTATATTGTTGGCAATTATACCATAGACTATCTTAGAAAATTGGGAAGGGCCTCACAGATCTCTAATAAAGAACAAGTATAATGACAAAACCACACTTTTCAGCAATAGAAGAAAGCATATTTTTATTTAAGAAAAGAATATTTTCATGATTGAAAGAGCAACCTTGTACACATAACAACACATTTTAAAGAGTGGGCAGCTATTTATAAGGAAAGAACAACAAATTTAAACAAGGACCTTGGTTTGAATGTGGAAACAATTGTTTACAAGAAGATAGAAACATACCTTGATCTTGAATAGCGAGTTTGCAACCCAAAAAATGCAAAAAAACTCTTTAAGAACTATAAATAAAATATAGAGGACAATTTACTTAGTTATGAACATCATATTCAATGAAGGGAAACAACAAATCAAGAAAACATACGTGCGTTTAATAGTAAAGGATTGCCAAAGATAAATAACAAGTTGTTTTCATTTAAGGCAACAAATGTTGTGGAAGGAAAACAACACTTTCATTGATAGAATAGTAGATACGTATAAGAAACAGTAAGTTACATTCATATTGTAGTGGTTTTCTCTTAAACAACATTATATTTTTAATAAGGAGCAGAGTATAATGAAAGGACCAAAATTTGTAAGGGAGGCCAATAAATTTTAAAGAGAAACTCGTGAAGGTAAGGAAAAAAATCATGCCAAACTTGTGCCCTAGTGTAATGAGATGTCTTTATTTTTAGCCGATAGGCTTTCTTTGGGGAGAAACTCTTGATGGGTAAATTGTCTCACGCTAAAAGCCGATGCTACCAAAAAAAATTGCAGTTAATTTTTTTTAATTTTCCTGGCATGTACTTCCTGAGCACGCTCACGATATTTATCCCTCTGATTTCCACGTGACCTGCCATTGAGGATTTTAAAACCTTGTCCTCCAACATAAAAGCCTAAAAAACACTACCAAAAACATAATTTACAGATTTTGAAATCACATTGAAAATAAATAATTAAATTTAATAAACTTAGGAAAGGATATGAGACATTCTCCCCCGACCTACTACTATGACTCTCAAAACCATGAAATTTTTTAACTAGGGTTTGGTTGCAATCTGCATCCAACCAAGAACACCGAAATTATAAAAAATTTATGATTTGATTGAACAACCCAAAAAATACTTATTAAATTCTTAAACCATTGTCAATGAATACTTATTAAATTCTTAAACCACTGTCAATGTAGATACTCTCATGAAATTATAGAGAGATACATCATGTAATAATACTCTTCCGTTCTAAAACTTAATAAACTAAAATCATGTAGAGCATACCTACGATTTCTGATCCAATACAGATCTAAGGCTTTCTTCTGTTTAAAATCTATGCGTGGTAATGGGGTGCACACATTTGATCAACCAGAGAAATTCCAGAAGCTCCAGGTCATAGATTTATTAAATTGTTTGGATAGAAGTAATTTTGCGTCTGATGAACTTTGTGGAATGCAATTTTTTTAATATTGATTTGTTTGTGGGATGTAAATTGAGACCTAAATTTGATGGTCGTATAGCTAGGCATTTCTTTCTTTTATATACATGTATATAATTTTATTAAAATATATTTTAATATTTTAAAGATGTTTAAAATATATTTTATAGATGTTGTAAACAAATATTATAATTATAAACTATTTCTTTCATACTTATAATAAAATCTATCATTTTCACCATAGGGCCCCGTTTGTTTCGCAGAATTGGGGTGGAATTGGGAGTGACACTTCCCGTTTTTGCGAAATCCACCGTTTGTTTCTCTAAATTGCAATTCTGGATTCGTTAAGCTAAACTGGGTTTAGACACCAAAATGAGTGGCATCATCTTCCCACTGAATAGGTGGAATTAGAAATCATATCCTGGTTTTGCGATAATAAGGTTTTGAGGCAAATTCCAATTCCCCAAGATGCAAAACTGGGATTTCAAAACCTGGTTATTGTGATAATAAGGTTTTGAGTCAAATTCCAATTCCCCAAACAAACGGGGCCTAGAGTATTGTTATCTACTTCGCAATTCGTCTTTTAGGGCCCGTTTGGTTGGGGAATTGAAAAATAATGCAAATCATGGTTATCTATACCCTGGTTATGCAAACCCCGGTTATGCTTTTTTGGGACTATTTGGTTGCCCTGGAAGATGGATTTGTAAATCCACATTCTCCACGCAGTGCTCCGGACCCGACAAGATATATAAACCAATTTAATCATGCAAACCTTGGAGTGCACTGGACCCGACAGCGAAGTTAAAATGGCTTTAATCTCCATGAAAACCATGGAGATGAAAGTCATTCCACCTCCTGAATTCGGACATCCACATTTTTGCACAAATGGGGATTTGTAAATCCGTATTCGCATTCAATTTAGAGGTCACCAAACAAGGAATTGCACCCCATAACCAGGTTATGGGCTGCATAACCCGATTATGGGGTGCAACCAAACGAGCCCTTAGAAATAAGATAATTAGCCGTTAGACTTTCCTAAGTGGAAAACCTTCCGCCGGCAAAGTGTCTCACTATTTTCCGATAGCACATCCCTCCACCTCCGGCTTTGTTTTTCACCAGTAGTTTAATTTTTTTTAAAACACACTTTGAATTGCATATCCACTAATTATTTTTACAAGACCAACAAGTTTTTCATTGGCAGCTTCATGATTTTTTTAAAGGTTTCACCATGCATACAAGTTGCAATAATGTAAAAAAATGTTTGTCGCGTTAGCATAAAGTAAATTCCATTAGGAGCTCAGTGAGGTTGAGAAGAATTTAAGAGATTACGAGAAAAGGAAAAAAATTTCCGCAATAGCAATATGAAAGCAAATTTTCCCTAATTTGCAACATGCCAGAAAAGATTTAGGGTTTCCAGTGACTTTCTTCTACTCATTTTGTTTTGTAGATATTTCACACCATTGTGGGCTATGCTATGTTCTCCCGTCTGAGCCATCTGAGAACTCATTTTTTCTTATGCAATACTTTTTTTGGACATTCAAATAAAATTTGATATGGGTTTGTAGTGTGTCCTTGCAATGAAGAACGAGGAACATTACCAGTTGTTATCAGAGGTCATTGCCCATGACAAGTAATGTGAAAGAACTTCCATGAATGTGTTTAATTTCTAGTCTCAAACCTAATGTCGTCACCTTCACAACCTTACGTATTGCAACTGCCCGTTGGTTTTGTACAAGAAGAGATGAATCATATAATGAAGACTGTAAATACTTTGATAGCATAATTAACAGTATTTCATACCCATGATGTTTGCTTTGAAACACCACATACAATATTTTTAAGATACCAATTGAACCTGAGATGGTTGTGTGGCATATTTTCTTGTTGCCTATCAATCATTATGCAAGAAAAAAACAATGAATGATGCTGCACATTAAAGACTGACTCGAGGAGTATAGTTTTTAGCTGCATATCGATGGAAACTAAAAGAAAAATCACAAACAAATAGAAGCATTGATGGTGTGATCTTTGGGTGCCCATATTTTTTTTCTACGAGTTTGCGTAGCAATCAATTGTCCTCAATGTTGAAATAGAAAAGAGGGACGAATAATAGTTTTAAAAGGTATTCAAGAATCTTCAAGTTTTGAAGCAGTCACATGGGAAATGAAGTGAATGAGTGTTTTATTGAAGTATGAGAGGGAATTAATGTTTTCAACGTATAGTAATGATGGTTGAAGAATAGAACCGATACCATTAACAATGGCAAGCGGGATAGCAACTCATTGATAATGCCTCTTAACATATTTACTTATAGATGAAGGTAAGCTATTAACGTATGATGGAATAATATTGCATCTCCAAGCAATGAAGCCATATATTTCAATACTCCCATGCGTGTGATAGATTTGGGCATCCAGAATGTTATGTGTATTTGTACAAATGGTGACCACTATTTAGCCTTGACAAGAAAATGGCCATTGTCACTTGATTAACTGACAACTATAGCTAATTAATAGTTGTTTTCAAGCCATCTTCACTAACAAATATTTTTCAGTTTTTAAAATAACATATTTTTGTTGCACCAAATACTTTCATGGTGAGATAGGGCATGAAAAAATTTAGTTAATTAAAATCTATCAAGGAGATTATT
>MU223501.1:2057728-2072935 GCA_018584345.1 Thuja plicata
TCAGATATCTTAGGATTCTTTTCACAACAGTCATATGTGATTCCCTGGGATTAGCAGAAAATCTTGCAACTATTCCTACTGCATGTGCAATATCTGGTCTAGTATGTACAACATACATGAGTTTGCCTATCATTGATCTGTACAAAGTCTGATTTACCTCAGGTGACTTGTCCTCCTTTGTCATCTTACATCCAGTTGCCGTCGGTGTTCCAATTGGCTTGGAATCTTCCATCTTGAATATTTTCAACACTTCCTTGATGTATTTGGATTGTGTAGTGAAAATGCCTTCATCTTGTTGCATGATTTGTAGACCAAGAAAGAACTTGATCTCTCCAAACATAGACATCTCAAACTCTTTTCTCATTTCATTTGCAAATGATTTGCATAGCATATCATTGCCTCCAAATATGATGTCATCAACAAATATTTCAGCAATCAAAATGTTAGCATCAATATATTCCTTCAAATAAAGATTATTGTTTTCATTAGTTCTTACAAATCCGCTACTTATGAGATCAGAATGAAGTCTTTCATACCAGGATCTCGGTGCTTTTTCAATCCATACAAGGATTTGTGTAGTCTACATACCATGTTCCTCTTGTCTGGATCAACAAACCCTTCTGGTTGCTCAATGCATACCTGTTCCTCAAGTATTCCATTTAGGAATGCAGACTTGACATCCATCTGGTATACCTTGAATCCTTTAAATGCATCATAAGAAAGTAATATTCTCACTCCTTCTAGCCTAGCAATGGGTGCAAAGGTTTCTCCATAGTCAATCCCTTCTTCTTGTGCATACCCCTTGCATACTAGTCTTGCTTTGTTTTTGATGACTTCTCCATTCTCATTCAGCTTATTTCTGAATATCCATTTGGTACCAATGACATTCTTGTCATCTGGTCTCGGTACAAGTGTCCATGTCTTATTTTTCTCAATCTGCTCAATTTATTCATTCATAGCACTAATCCATTCTTCATTATCAAGTGCAACATTGATAGATTTTGGCTCAAAATCGCAAATTAGACATCTTGTGTTTAGAGACTTACTTCTGGTTCTCATACCAGCCTTCTTGTCTCCTATGATCTGGTTTTGGGGATGGTTCCTTCTGACATACTTGGAAAGTATAGGTTCAATTCTTTGTCTATCATCTTGATCATCATTTTGTCCTTCATTCTGATCTCCATCGCTTGGTACATCATCTTGAGAAATATCCTGATTTTTGGTATTTGCAGCCTGATGCTCGGTTGCAATATTTTTTTGCTCATGAGCTATACATTGTTGTTCAGGTAGAGTGTTAGGTTCTTCATTGTAAACAAAATTTTTGTAGTTCTCTGGTTCTTTTGTGCTTTCCTTTTCATTCTTCTCTGCAAATTCATCTATCTTTACATTTGCACTTTCAACAATTTTGTTAGAGGCTTTACTGAGACATTTATAAGCCTTTCTCTTGGTGGAATACCTTAGAAAGATATCTTCATCACTTTTGGAGTCAATCTTTCCATTTCTATCATCTTTTAAGATATAACATTGACTACCAAATATCTTGAAGTAACTTATATTGGGTGTGTAACCATACCATATCTCATAGGGTGTCTTCTTGGTGTCTTTCTTCAATTGTACTCTGTTCAATGTGTAAACAACATTACCGAAAGCTTCCCTCCAAAAGATTTGGGTGTTGCCTTTCTCTATCATCAGTTTCCTTGCACAATCAACAATGGATATGTTCCTTCTTTCATAAATTAAATTTTGTTGTGGTGTTCTCGATGCAAAGACTTGTCTTTTGATTCCATGCTTATTGAAAAAGTTAGTGAATTCATCTGAAATAAATTCCCCTCCTCTATCTGACCTTAAGCATTTCAATTTCTTTTCACTTTGTTTTTGTACCATTGCTTTGTATCATTTAAACATCTTGAATGTTTCTAATTTATCTTTTAGAAACATAACTGTCATCATTCTAGAGTAATCATCAACAAAGAGAATGAAATATCTATCACCATAGTAACTCTTTTTCATCATGGGTCCACATAGATCAGTATGGACTAATTCTAGAATAGCATCAGATGTATGGGTTTTGCTTTTGAAACTAGACTTTGTCATCTTACCTTTTTGACAATTTTTGCACATGATATTGTCTAGCTTTGACATGCTCGGTAAGCCTCTTACATTTCTCTTTTTGCTTATCTTTATCATGTTGTCAAAATTTACATGACACGATATTTTATGCCACAACCATATGTCTTCATTTCTAGCCATTAAGCAAGTGGTGTCAGTATCATTCAGATAGAATAAGTTACCTTTGGTCTATTCACCAGTTCCAATCAATCTTCCTGATTCATTGAAGATATTTTCCTTCTTATTCTCACATGCTACTCGATGACCTAAATTATTCAGCTGAGAAACACTCAATAGATTATAATTCAATCATTTCACCCAATAAGCATTTCCACATTTTATCAGGGTATTCAACATTATAGTTCCTTTACCTTCAACTAGAAAAGGTGTGTCATTACCCATTCTTACTATACCATCATTATAATACTTAAAAGTATTAAACTTTTCTATGTCACCGGTCATGTGGTGAGTGCAGCCACTATCTATGATCCAGATATCATTCTTGATAACTTTACATATGAGTGCAGTTTCTACATACCTTTCATCTTCATCTGAATCATCTTTTACTGCTACAAACACCATCTCGATGTCTTCATCAGATTCGGTGTCAGTATCTTCATCTTTGCATGTAGCTAGGTAAATGGCCTTCTTTCCTTTATCCTTGTAGTCTCGGGTATCTCTTCTTTCTGATTGTCGGTTGCTTCTGTAATCTTGGTCATCACCTTTGTCAAACTTCTTTTCAAATGATCTGTCATTACTTTTGTCATCTTTCTTCTGTTAGGACATCTTCCAGCAAAGTGTCCAATCTCTTTACAATTAATATATACAAGTGGTAATTTACCTTTGTATTTACCTTTGCCTCTCTGCATTCTTCTAGCCATAAGTGCTTCAATTTAATCAAGATCTTCTTCTTCACTTTCACTATCTTTTCTCATAGTGTGTTTATGACTTGATTTACTTATTCTCAAAGAAGATTTGAATGCAGACTCTATGTTTGGTAAGACATTATTATCAAAGTTGTTCATCTCAAATGAAATCATTCTTCCAATCAAACTATCTAGAGTAACATTGTTATTTCCTACTATTCTCATTTCTTGTATGGCAGATACTCTAATAGCATAAGTAGGCAGTAAGTACTTACCACCGTCTCTTCATCTAGTACACCTCCAACTCCTCGAATAGCTTTGACTACCTCTTTGATTCTTGTGATGTACTGTGTGATGTTTTCACCTTCTTTCATTCTGAGATCATCAAACTTTCCTCTAAGGCTTTCTGCCTTGGCTCTCAGAACATTTATATCACCACCATGTACAAGCTTAAATTTATCCCACATCTGCTTTGTAGTTGTGCATATTTTGACATCTTCAAACTCAACATCGGAGAGTGAGGAAGCAAACTCTATTATCATGCAGTTGTGCTCATGCTTCTCTCTCATTTGTTCAACTGTGAGTGCTCATGTGGGAAACACATATTCAGTATCTAAGTATTGAGTAACATCATTTCCAATACCTGATAAGTGGAGTCTTATCCTTCTTTGCCAATGAAGCAAAGTTGTCTTTGTTCAACTTGGGCACATCTCATTTGTTCATCTTGTGATCTTTAGCTTAGGTCTTGAAACCTTCCTTCTAAGCACACAAGATCTGATACCAATTGTTAGAATAATTGAGAAGGGGGGGGGGAGGGGTGAATCACTGACCTCAAAAATAATCCTTAAATCAACCCAAAAACTTATTACCATATTTATAAGCCTCTAGTTATCTTCATTCATAAAAGATGATTGCCTTGAAATATTAATAACAAATAACTACTACTCGGATTGCTCTTTCAAACCTTATTCTTACTTTTACCGATTAGCAGTCTTTATATTTACCAAAATTTAGAGAATAGCTATTGTATATCGATCAATCCAAATTTACTTATGTGAAATGCAAAACAATAAAGTAATGACTCATAAACACATTGGCACATGGGTTTTTAACGTGAAAACCCTATTAAGGGAAAAACCACTGGGAGTGGTAACCCAAATTTTCACTCTTCTGAAGTGAGCTCGGTGAAGAGCCAACCCTGTTAAAGGTTACAAACATGCTGTTAGGTGTGACCTTGTTAGAGGATTTAAATGAATAGTTTGTCACTTAGTATCTGGCATCTAATGCTACCATCCTTGATCAAACACTCACTTGGCCTGTCAATAGGTATCAAGCATATCCAATGCTACTCTGTATGATCAAAATTCTTGATACTCCTTGGGATGTATCTCAATTAGAAAATACTTTTAAGTCCTGCTCGGTTAAGAGACTTGATGCTTCAATGGTTAAATTGAAACAGTAAATTGATTTGTTCACATATACAACTAGAATAGCATATTTTTAGATCTATTGTAAGTACATTACCTTTTTGATCAATGTTATCAATTCAATACCTTTGCTCCACACTGTTCTTCTCTGTGATGTTGTATCACTGTTCGTCGGTGTCTGCAGAATTTATCTCTTTCCTCAGCTTGATTGATCAGGTCTGAATGAAGACTTTCTTCTCCTTCAGAATATTTTTAGCATCTATTCTCTTGTCACTCCCCTAATTCACATTGAATTAGCTTATCTCTTATATAGACATGATTTCACCATTTCTTGGCTTTCTTGATCTTGGCGTGATCCACAATTCTCGCCAATTAGATTTAAAGCAAAACTCCCCTTTTATCTCTTAGAGATCTTCTTTCCAACTGGACAAAACAACTTTAAATCCGTTATTTATCTTTGGCTTATCTTGTCCAGTAAAACAATGATAATTACCAGTTAAGTCTATATTTATCTCTTGACAGCTAAGCCTTTTGTCATTTCTGAACTCTTTGTTCTATCGGTCAATACTTCAGTTAGTCGTCGGTGACAACTGACTGTTCCATCGGTGAGACTTCAGTTGTCTTCGGGATCTCCATTCGTCGGTGTTGTCTATCTGTCGAGCAACACTGTAATTTTGTCCGTCGGGTTACACTGTGCTTTGCTCATCGGTTAACACTGTGACTTTGCTCGTCGATAATGTTATGCTTTTGCTTGTCAGGTAATACTGTGACTTTGCTCTTGTCAGTTTACTCTGTCCGTCGGTGTGCACTCCGTCGGTGTATACAGTCACTTTGTGAATACTTAACTTTTATGCATTACTGATAGTATAGCCTTTGATTTATTGGTTCTTTGAAGTCTTTAGTAGTATGTACATGACCATACAGATTATATCAAGTTGACATAAATGAAAATACAATACATTAACTGATTTAATGTCTTGCATTAACTTTCTGTGTCTCGGTGATCATCAACTTAACATCTTCAAACATTCAATCAGTTATAGTTCATCAGATGCAAGGTAGGAACAAGTTATTTTGAACAAGTTTACGTGAAGCCCAAGGTTGGAGTTTCTTTTGAACCTTAAATTCCATAAGAAAGTTGACTTTCCAAGCAGGGGGCTAGCATATTTGTGAGTATTGACAGTCTAGATATATTTAGTAACTCCACAATTGGAGACGAAACATACTAATGGAGGCCATAGTAGAAGTGTTATGTTAATGAATTGCAAATGACCTTTCAAACATGAGGTAGTTTTCCCTTGTGATCATTCAAAGGTATGAATTTGGAAAGTTTACATGATGCAAGGTAGGAACAAGTTATTGGAATTGGTGATGTGAACAGTCATTTGGGTCTATGCTCCTGATTCTATTTGGGGGGTGTTAGTACAAATTTAAGTTTGATAAGAGTTTTGGATTGTTTTGAGTACCATTGAAAGACCTAATTAACAAGAAGTAGCCCGTCTTGAGAACCTTTAGGTGGTAGTTGTTACAAAACAAAGACATGGATAATGACATTATGTCAAGTTGATAAGTGTGAATCATTGTAGCCTCCTCAATAGGGAGAGGAGAAGACACACATAGAGGGAGCAAGGGAATTGGAAAACAATATCGAAAAATTTACAAGAGTGCTATAGAAAGTTCTAGAACTCAACTCAAGAGAGAAATACTTCAATTTAAATCCTCAAGTTTAATTGTCTCACTGAACTAAATTCCACTAGGTTAGATCATAAAGTTATCAAGGTCAGCCAAAATACCACTCACTCAAGGGCACATTCACTCTCACTCATTCCCTTTCAAACCATTCAGAATTGGGATTTGCATAGAAACATAAGCTTTTGATGTGGGAATAGTTATGAGCAGTATAGATTGAATGATTGAATGACTGGTTTTCTTTTTGGGCAGATGTTTGAGCTTTAGCTGGCTTATTAGATCTTTAGAAGTGTACTTATCTGGTGCAGGAGCACCAAAGGTCCTTTGAGAAATACCATGAAAAATTGAGGTGAAAATCATGTAATAAGGCCAATGTATTGCCAATCCAATGTTTTTAAGGTCCAATAATTCTATCATGTTCATTTGGATCAATTTGTAAGGCATTTGAAGCCATTATGTAGACATTAGGCCTGAGAGGCCTGAAATGGTTAAACCAGGTCAAAGTTGTTAGGAGTGGTCAAAAGGATCAAGAATGATTTAATTCATGTTATTATGTCATATTGAACACTTTTGCATAGTTTTGGGTCAGTATAAGCTTATTTGAATGTAAAATGTAAAAATTACAAAAATGTTACAAAAAGTTGCTTGACAACTTTTGCAACTTTGCAAAAAGTTGTCAATTAAGAATCTAAACTGATCAACCAACTTGAAGGTTGGTTGAAATAGTATTAATTAGTTGAAATGGCTATAAAATACCTCTTTTGGTTGAGGGATAGAAGATAAGTACATAGACATGAACTTCATTGAATAAAAATGTTGATTGTCTCGTATTTTTATTATTTTCCTTGTAACAGTCACTATTTTTTGTATTGTACGGAATGGTAAAGGAATCTAATGGTGCAAAATTGATTGTATATTATATTACCTTGAATATACTTTCAAATGGATGTGGTCTCACGTTGATTGGTTAATATTTATGGAAGATAAGCCAATTTTAGTAACTGTCACTTCCCAGATTTTTCTGTAATAGTCCAGTTGATGCGGTTTGTACATCCTTGTACGGATGATCCATGGTATGAAATTTATATTAGATTCCTCTTTCATTTTCAATTGGTTTGGTCTAATGTCATTAATTATGGCAAATTTACTCCAGGTGGGTAGATTCAGATTTATACAGAGCATCAAGAAATAAAAATTGCATATCTTTGATTTTAACCATTAGGAATTGGTAAAAACTTGCCTGAAGGTATGTTTTAAGGTAATGAATGATTTCCTTTTGTTTCAATAATTTTGGAGCAGAATCAAGTGGAACTTCTTGATGCCCTACGTGACTGTTATAGTTTTTCCAGGCACTTTGGGGGTTTGAGGTTGTAGATGTATGTTGATTGGGTTTTGAACAATCATAGAAAGGAGTCCATGTTCAAATGGGTTGGTAGTGACTTAAATATTTGTTTAAAGGATTCAAGATAGTTTACAAACCAAAGGAAGCACTAAAGACATGAGTTCCTTATACCCTTTTTTCTGATTTCTAGGAGAGACTCCATAATGCAAGGTACGGATTTATTTGGAGTTTGGTGGGTGATCAGTTATTGAGTCCATGTTTCTGATTCTATTTTAAGGTATTATCATAAGTTAGTGGATTTCTATTCTATTTAAAAATTGATATGGCAATAGGGAATGATTGAGTGTCATCTAAAAGACATAATTATCAATAAATAGCTTCCTCTTGTGAACCTTTGGTAAGTGTTGTTACAAAACAAGGTTGCAGATTGTCATTGTATCAAGTGCTTGATGTGTGAATTCTAATATCCTCTGCATCATTATCATAAGCTTCTTATCTATGTATCAAGTACAATTTTCTCATGTAGCTAAATTGTACTACCTTAGATCATAAAGTTATCAAGGTCAGCCAAAATACCACACACAAGGGCACATTCACTCTCATTCATTCAAGTTTAAACCGTTTGAAACTTAGTCACATTTAAATTAAATATTTAGTGGTCATAAAAACTATCAGTAGTTAAGTAGTAAATATCCCAACAATGGGTAATAGTTTCACCATACTAAAAGTGAAGGAAGAATATTCATCGTTTCCCAACTACAGTATGTGCTAGTAAAATTGTAAAAGGTTTTTATCAAGAAAAACCAAGTAGTTTTGTGCCTAATTTAATAAGTTGTCTTGATACTGAGCAAGCATAAGCCTAATACAACCATGGCAAGTCCAAGCCAAAGCCAATACCAAGAAAAGGTATGAGGAATATGTTTTAAACCTATATTAAAGTTTCCAGAATGAGGGGATGGGGGATGGGGAAATAAGTTTATGGGATGGATTTTTTCCCCGGAGCAGGGGGTGGCAGGGGATAGTAGCGAGGACAACTATATAAAATATAGGCAAATTTTAAAATAAATAGGGAGATTTTAAATATTCATAAAAACATGGAGAAAACATGCTTATATACATTATCGAACCTTAACATATAATGTTTGTATATTAAATAATTTAAATTGAGAGTTCACATGAGAGTGGAAGTCAAAAACATTATCAAAATTCAAGCATTAATTTTACGAGCAGCTAGGGGACGGGTTTCTGGGACACCCCAGTTTTTGGGACATGTTAAATTATGCCAAAAATACATCCCTAGATAACATTGGTTTAAAGTAACCTAAAAAACATTAATGTAAACCCATTACTCCACTCAATATTTAAAATGTCAAAAATTACAATTCAAAATGAAAGAGAAAAAAATAATCGGCAGAATACAATCTCTTACAAGTCTAAAAGCTAGCTACTGCCTTCTTGTACATCTCCAAGATTTTGGGATGCATAATTAGAAACATACAAAACCCCTAAAGGTTCTCTTCCAAAAGAGGCTCCTCGACTATCAAATCGATGATTGATAATCAACCTGATCGAAATGAAACCAACATTAAAAATAACATCAATTTGTCAAAAGAAGAGAAGTAGAGAAAGTGATATATCATTGAAGAAATCAGTTTTGAAAATTTACAAAATATATAATCCTATGCATCATTTTCATAAGGGAATTATTGGAGCCCTCCTCAAGGAAGGATAGGGATCATATCATACTGTAGTTGGAAATGCTCTGGTAAATGTATATGCAAACTATGGAAGCATAGACAAGGCACATATATTGTTGGGCATAATGCCTAAAAGAAATTTTCTCTTCTATTAAGCTGGCTAAATCTGACACCTCCTCTAGAGCTCGTTGTTGGTATGCTTAGGCCACTTCCCTTTTGGGTTCCATCGGGATTGATATTGATCGCCTACCCCCCTTCCAGTTTTCTTTGGACGCTGTGGCTCATCTTCTCCCCTCCAAACAGGAGTTGAATGCGCATGTCAGACTTGACATCTACAGGCACTACATCATCTCGACCTGGACCAACCCTAGTGGGGGTTTGCGTCCGAGGATGGATTTTTATGCTGAGAACTTCTTACACATCTAGGATGGGATCATCATTCGACCCAGATATTTATCACATCATTGGTGCCATGCTCTCTGAATCACGTTGGGATCTTTCAGAGTTGGCTCTCACTGCCTGCATGCACAGAATGATCATCACATTGACAAAGAGGATCATATTTGTAGTTTATGCACATTATCTGAGATTGAGACTGAGGCACATTTCATTTTCCACTGCCCTATATACTATGAGATCAGAGGGAGATTCTATTTCTTATTCAAATATTTCAGCTCCTTGACTTCCTTCTTTTGCTACTCTGACCAGAAATGTCTGGCACTCTATTTACGGGAGACGGTTCAGCTTTGTGACCATACCCTGCAGCTTCTATTTCCCCAAAAGCTGGTCACAGAGCAGCTCATTACGGATTTCTTCTCACCCTCACCCCTGGCTCGAGGTGTGAAGTGACCCTCATGCGCCTCTACCATCGGTCACTCTAGATTCGTGAGACCTCACAGTGCTTCTACTCATCAGCGACAAACCACCAGCAGATCACGACAACAACTCTATACCCTTATTCTTCCGGGTCACTATCCTTCTCTGTTGGACTTCTTTTCACTCGGGAAGGACCCCTAGTCCTTGCCCTGGTGGTTCTGTGTTCTCTACTTCTTGTTTGGTTCCTTGTTTTTTTTGTTGTTCCCCCGACCACTGTTTGGTGGTCCGCTGGTTTCTTGCTTTTTGGCTGTTTGTTTCCTATCCCATAGACCCTTGTTGGTCTTCCATTGGAAATTAATAAATTTATCTTATCTTATCTCATGGAATGTCATGATTGTAGGATATGCATAATATAGATATGCTGAAAAGGCTCTAGAAACTTTCAAGAGAACGTAATTGGCTAGTGTAAAGCTTTATTCCACGACCTTTTCCAGAATCCTCTCTATCTATACCAAAATGGGGAGCTTTGGAGTAGAACATGGACATCCACCAAAGCATAATCAAGGGGGGGTTTATGTCACATATTATAGCTACATAGAATAATGACCTTACATTTCAGAGGTCTTTTACCTTTTTTTTCACCATGTGTGAAAAATAATTTTTTACAAGTACTGGTTGGTTGTATCTGAGAGATAAAATATAAAGAGAAATCAAGGGATTTAAAGTTCTAGGTTTCAAAAAAAATAATGTAGAATCCTCTACAAAAGAAAGGGCAAGGAATTAAAGTGCATTATTTAAAGTAAGGTTTCAATTTTCAAGGACATGAGATCACGATGAAAGATGTAATTTCATACTTTAGATGGGAAGTATTTTTTTTAATAATTAAATTCATGTTCTAACTGCACTCTATATTGAGTTGCTCCTTGGTTTGAGTTGAAGGCAGCAATGCCCTAGTATGACTATGATAGAGATGAACAACATTTATTTCATTTAAAGAATGTATAATTCAATGATAAAGAACAATTTCAATTATATGTACAGAAAAACCAAAACATGTGACAACAATTTTAATGGAGTGAAACAAAAAATCTTGAATAAATAAATAGCAGATTTCAAAAAAGAAATGCTAGAATGTCTTCATGATAAATGAAGATTTGATGGAGTAAACAGGTTGTCAATCATGTAATATCTGATTTCTCTGTGAGAGCGGCAAAAAGAAAGGAGACAACAAGTTTCAAGCACATAACAGAGGAGTAACAACAGGTCTTTGAAAGAAAGACCAAGGATTTTGATCAGAGATTGATAAGTCAGCCTGAGAATTACAATTCTTGTATTAGGGGCAGCAATTTTATCAACGAATAGAGTTTTACAAGAAAGAAACAATGTCTTCAATCAATGAAAAAAAAATCACACGTACTTTGGAAGTTTTGTAGCAGATCTTCAAGAATGGACAACAAACTAGTAGTAAAGCATCACTTGTAGTGAAGAAGTTCCATTGTCAAAGAAATAAAAATACTAAAAGATCAAGAATAGCAATGAATGTTCATAAACAACATTTTTCAAGAGTGGAGCAGCGAGTTTAAACCTGGAAACAAAAATATTTAATCAAGAAGATGACAATTAAAGACATAGCATTCGATTTCACGTCATGTGCAACATATTATATTATAGAACACTGAGTTTTAAAGAAAGAACAACATATTCAATGCAAAAATAGAATATTCTCGAGAGTTAACATTAGATCTCTCATCGTGGATAGCAGATGCTTAGAAAGGAGAGACATGTTTTGTGAAAGAAATGAAGTCTGTGAAGAGACAGTCGTAAAATTAGTATATGGTTTTGGACAACAAAGTTGATGCAATCACATTATCTCTTAAAACTGAGGAAGAATGGTCAATAAACAGAGGTTTCATGAAGTAAAAAATAGATACAAGATGAGGAACACGTGTTCTAAAGAGGAGTAGCTAGTTTCATGAATAGAAAAATGAGTTTAATGTTGAGGAGAAGATCTAATAAGATATACATATTCATGAAAAAAATTCCACGTTGAGAGGTATGCTTTGAACAGGAAAAACAAACCCCAATCCATGAAGATTCTTTGTTCTTTGGATCTTCCACTTTAAAATCGTAAGGTATCATTTTTATGAGTCTATCCATTGTCTGAATTATGAAATATCTTTCATTTTTATTTTAAGAACACATCCAGGTTTTTGATAGAGGTGTTCTCTGTTTCTAAGGTCTTGCATTGCTCCTATATTATAACGATGATCTAAATGCAACAAGTACAGTTCAAGAATCCCATGAGAATAAAAAATCCAAGATATTTATCTTCTCTTCCCTTCATAAGATCATTCCATAATCCATTACTGATGGTTCTATGTACCTGATGCTTATTTTTCACTTGGGCGTCAAGGAGAAGATTTTCACTAAATTTTAGATTTGCTAAAAGAAAAAATGGTGAGAAAAGTGAAAAGAAGTGGATGTCAAATTTGAAGACTAATGTAAATTTTCTCATTTTATCAAAATGCACCCAAAAGGCCATTAAATTTTAAGTTTTAAACCGTGTAATGGAGGGAAAATAAATAGAATTACAATCCCTTTATGTGACTTGAGCTATGAAGTCAATCTCAGGTTTGAGCTTAAGTTAAAGAAGAGAAAAGCCGTAGCCATGCTCACAGACAAAATTAGGAAGATTTTGGCAAGACCTGGACATTGCTTTTAATGGATGATATATAAGATATGAGTTATAATCAACATATTATGAGATGGAAACAACAGATCCAAAGGAAATAAGCATGTTTATATGTTCTAGAGCAGGATGTTTTGGGCAATAAATATCAATATTCTATGAAGACACAACAAATCTTTGATCACGACCAATAGATGGAAAGAGTAAAGGTGATTTTTCATCAGAGAGCAATGAGTTCATGCATCTAGTTGAAACTTCAAGATACAGAAAGCAGTACACTTATATATCATTAGAATTTATCATTACATAAAAAAACTCCTTAATTATAGATAAACTACAATACATTTAAATATTTCACAATTGGACTTGTTTAGGTCATTAGTAGTAATTATGACAGTGATTGTAAGTGTTGATTAATGACAATCATGGGCCTATAAGACTCATTTGGATTGTGTGTCAATCTTAGTTTGTGTATGGAAACTAATTTTATTTTAAGAAAGCAAAGAAACATTAACAAACAAACACTATCAACATTTCAATCGAGCAACATTCCAAAAGGTTGTTAAACTATAATCAAGATTTCAGGAATGCCCAAGCGGCCTGAATTGGGACACTTCTTATTCTGAAACTATCATTAACAAAACCAAGAAATAAACTAGTAAATTATAATCATTGAAAAGTCTATTTATGTTGTTTATAACTATTATTACCAAAACTATCTAAGAAATCCATATGTAAACATTTGATTATATGAGACAAACCAACTTATAAAATTGGACCGCACCACAACATAAAATATGAAAATCATAAAGTGACAGATCCAGTTGATCAAATGAAACATAACAACCTTCATGTTGAATAAAATCTTCTCTAATGCATAGTTGAATATATCTTTAAAAAAATCACAGTTTATTCCAATTAATCTTTGCTTGTCCTCAATACCAACTTTTTACTAGAAAAATACAGTTTTATTGCATTTAATTTTTTTTTCACTAAAAGAGGGGTAAAAATTTTATTGAATACCAAAGAGTACAGAACAACAGAGGAACCAAAGAGCACTAAAGAGCTTTATCCTAGTCAACAAGTTGAGCTAGCTTATGAGATAAATCAGGGGGAAGCATCCTATGATCAACAATATTCCAATCCAGCGCATGCTCGGAAGCCCATTTAGCCAAGCAATTAGCCACACCATTTCACTCCCGAGGGATATGCATAAAAGACACAGATTCCAAATAATTGCATAACTGAATGATCTGTTGAATAACTAGAGCCAAATGCCAATACACATCCACAAGGTTCCATCTATTCAATAAATTCACTACCACCTGCGAGTATGTCTCACAGGTAATTCTTCTCCAGCCACGTTGACAACATTGTTCCACTGGAACCAAGATAGCAAGGGCTTCCATGAGGTTATTTGTATGGTAACCCTTGTAGATAGAGAACATAAACTGAACATCACCAGAGCTATCACGCCCAACTCCCCCAATGTCAGCCGGTCTAGGATTTCCCTGAGAAGAACCATCAGTGTTGATTTTAAGAACTCTAGACTGGGGAGGAGTCCAATGCCCCTCATGATTAACACGCAGAGAGCGCTTCCTGGCTCTATTCCCAGTGCGTCTGTGGGGTAGAGAGGGGGCACCACCCTGAAGAGGAAAGGAAAGGCGTGAGTAAATACCAGCATCTCCAGGGTCCAAACCTCCATAAAAGTCACATTTTTCCAGGAGTGTTTCATGAAGAGAATGAGCAATTTTCCCCCACAAGTGCTTGATCCCTAGCTACACCTCATGAAAGATCCTCCTATTTCTCTCAAGCCAAACATGCCATAAAATAAAGGAAGGGCCAATAGTCCACGCAACTTGAAGAAAAGAGGTCTTGGAAGGGGGATGGCCCAGATGATCCTAGAACTCAGATAATGAGGAAACATGCCAGCACAAGCATTCCCACACACTCCACAAGAAGTGCCAAATATGCTTGACAAAGGAGCACTGGAAAAAAAGGTGGGAAATAGTCTCTTCACTATTGTGGCATAAGACACAGATGGAGGGCCCCTAAAAGCCTCTCTTGCAAAGATTCTCACAAGTAAGACAACGATTGTAAACCAGAGTCCAAAGGAAAAAGTTACACTTAGGCCAAGAAAAGCCATTCCAAGCTTTCTTCCACCAAGAAACCTCCACCTCACCAAACAGTTGCTTAGTCAGCGCAAGGTACCCTGAAGAAATAGAATACTTGCCAGAAGAAGCACCTCCCCAAGCCAAAACATCAGGTTCCTGCAGAGAGTTGCACTCCCTAGAAGCCAAGATCTGAGAGAGCTCCAATCGATCCCCTAGAGAAACACCCAGCGACCAATCAGAAGAATTCTTCCATCTATAACCAACAGCAAGGCCCAGGTTATGAGCCTCCTTATAATGAGCCACCTTATTCCATCCAGTAGAAAGGAAAAATTCACAAAGAGGCTGTAAGTGTGGATGAGAGGACAAGAGAGGAGGATGCCCATTCCAGGAATCACTCCAAAACAGAGCCTCAGTGCCTCTGTTACAGATCCAAAAAAGACTTCTCTTCACCAGGTGAG
>MU223501.1:2074726-2092354 GCA_018584345.1 Thuja plicata
ATCCTGAGCCCTCTTCTTCATGATGTGGAGATTACCAAAACAAGTCCTATTCCAATTCTTCAACTTCCTTTTGACATACTGTAATTTTTTAGAGAAGGAGAACATAGCAGTGCCATAGGCAGGGCCATCCTGTCTCCACCAGTGAGCCATTAAATCATGGAGAAAAGAGTCTCGAAGCCACATCAGCTAGAACTTAAAGGGAGGCTTCTTGGGGGTGGCAACATAACTAGCTATGAGCTTAATAGGCCATTGGTCAGAGCCTCTCCAATCAAGAATTTAAAAAGAGAGAGAAAGAGAGCCACAATTCCAAAAGCAGGAAACTAGGAACCTGTCCAAGCATTTTGAGATGGCATCATCTCCAACCCTTCTATTGTTCCATGTAAAGAACCCATTAAGAGGTTTGACATAAGAGATGTAAAAGATCCATATTTTCCCGAAGAAGCTCAGAAGAAGGACCCAAGCGAGCCAGCCCACCTCGCTTCTCCTCCAGACTAATGACAGAGTTGAAATCCCCGGCTACAATCCAAGGCAAGAATGGGTGACAGCAACTGACATGCCTAATATGTGCCCAGAGCTTAATCTTACCAGGGAGATCAATAGGGGCATACACATTAGTAACAAGAATCATCTCTCCAGTTTCCAGGGAAGAGGCCACCATTGAGAGAGCCAAGTGACAAGAGATCCAGTAGAGAGGCTTAACTTTCCTATGATCCCAACAAATGGCAAGACCACCAGAGCTCCCCAAAGCACCAACACACTGACATTTCCCTAGAAACCAAATATTAGGAGCACATCTAAACATGGAATCCACTGAAATCTTGGTCTCCTGGATACAAAGGATATCTGGAGAATGATCAACCACCAGCTCATGAATAGATTTTTGTCTGGGGATGCTATTCAACCCCCTCATATTCCATGAGAAAATAATCATTGAGTAGAGTGGGGGAAATGTTCATCCATGGTCTTTACAGCCCCAGACTCTACCAGTAAATCTTCTGTAAGTTTAATTTTTTCCTAATCCTACTTTCGCCCAACTCTCGAGGGAGTACCAAAAGAGACTTTCTTAAACGGTCTTTGCATCAGGCCCAAAGCAAGAGAAGATCCCTTTCCTTTACTAGAGGCAAACACATCCTTGACCAAATTGCTAGAAGAATATCCTTTTCCTGTGGAGCAGGAGAAACCACAAGGGCACCAGACTCAGGGCCAATAGGGGTCTCTGGCTTCTGCTAAAATACAACATCCTGGTTGCCACTAAGAATAGAACTCCTCCCATCTAAGCCAGTAACCCCACACTGAGCATCTGCAGGAATGCCTTCTTCTATGACCATCTTGTCTAACACCTCAAATCGATTGAGCCCTGAGTCCACTTACCGATCTAGATGAGGTCGCTTCTGACCCCTTCGCTTACCAAGGTTGCGAGCAGCAATAAAACCATCCTTATCAGGACCGGTAGTGTTTGTTGGCCCTTGCCCCTGACTTGAAGTATTCATCTGAGCTTTCCCTTTACCAGTACTATCAATCTGAACTTTCCCTTTTCCAGTACTAGCAGTTTGACCATTCCCCTTACCATCATTAGCCATCCTTGGGCCTGAGAACCCGCCAAGAATACCATTGCCTTTAGAGGCTTGAGGGAATTGGTGCTGTAAATGACCATACTCATGAAAAATGCGACATCAGAAGGGAAGGGATTCATAGTCTAGCTGTTGAATCCAAGAAGAAGAGCCTAGGCAAATTTCCAAAGAATCTGGCAAAGGATTATTTAAATCAATTTCAACACAAATATGGGCATAATAAATAACCTTTTTATCCAGTGATTGATGTGTTATAGCAGCTGGCTTCCCAAGCAAAGCAGCAATCTGTCGAAGGATATCCTCGCGCCAGATCTCCAAAGGAAGCCACAGCAGGTGGACCCAAATAGGAACCCTAGAAGGGAGATCCTCAGTAGAATTGAACCCCATATGCCAGGGTTTAGCAAAAAGTCCCACATAGTCATAAAAATATGGACCTCCCTCAAAGACCTGGTCCCGATCTAAAATGCAAGAGAAAGCCACCAAAAAGTAGCTATTACCAACCAGCATAATATCCATATAACCTTCCACCTGCCACGAATGATGAATCCAGACTTCTAGAGCCAAAAGGGAAATCCATATACCAAGAAACTTGCACATCAATGCATGTTTGGCCAAATAGTCCACATCTTCCATTACTGCCTCTGAAGGGATAACCAGCACTGGCCGAACCTGACTACGCGGAAGGCATCCATTAACTTTATTCAACTTCGAGCTCTCTCCAACATAAAATGTCTCCTTCGCCTGTGAACTCACCCCAGGAGAAGATTCACCACTAGTTGAGGCTCTAGCAAGAATGAGACTCTTGGAAACCCCATTCGCGATCATCAGAGCCCAGTAAATAGACTCCCTCTCAGCCGTACGACTGCTCTCCTGTTTGTGCGTTACCAGTCTGAAAATCTTCCAAACTGTTGTGTCACGCGGGCAAAAACCTCTCTCTGTTCACCGTTTTATTGCATTTAATTGGTCAAACTGATTTTTGACATTTTCTGAGCAAATTACAATTTTTTGTTTAGGTTCTTTTTTGGGTATTTTTTCTCATTTTGCAGTAGTTTTTTACCTAGCCCTAACCCATTTGTCCCCAATTAATTGAAAATATTTATCTTTTGGTTTTTTAAATTATTCCCCAGATAGATTTTGCTACCATGTTAATGCCCATTATAGGCTTCTCCCCAACTTGAGCCAGCAGTCAACAGCCTCCATTGAAAATGCAAACCTTATTCTATAAATGGAGTTGTGACCAATCACAAGCATGGTCACATATATATCCTCATGAGGACCATGGCTACATATATCCTCATCAAGACAATAATCGGTGCCATAGAAGTAGCAACATCCAGTCTGCAATTATCAAATTCGGCGATATATTTATGAGTATCAAACTCATAGATAGGAGCTTTCTTATTTCTTGTAGGATGAGAAGGTAGAGCTCTAATTTTTTCTTTCTATTAAGAGACTATTTATCTAAGTTTCTCCACTTCTTTCTTTGGACAAAAATATCCTCAAAAGTCATACTAGCAGCCTAACCATTATCGAAAAGGGGTGCAAAAGAAGGTCGAGGAGAGAATAAGATTTATACATAGCAAAAGCAATGTAATCTTTCAAGATGGAGAGAACCTAAAAAACCATTTTGATTTTAGTGTCAATGAAATTCTTGACATTCAAACAATTTTCCTATAATCTCCCTACTATCTAGGTTTACCTAAACAAGTAATGGTAATCCATAATAGCATTGTTAAAATTGATCATGTATTCCCAAGGTGTTCGTGGGGTCAAAATATATCAAGATGGTAAGCATGGGGTTTGTGTTGAAGGTTTTAGAATAGAACTTCTAGAATCCTTAAGCAAACCAAGAACTTCAATGCTTTTGAAACCTTGTTGCTAGTTAAAGGAGAGGAATGATAGGATTCTATATAAAAATGAAATCAATCATTGGTATCAAGTTTGATCTTTTTACCAGGTTTAGAGACAAGGCTTAGGTGCCAAGTATAGAGGCTTGGATTAAACAGAATTAGATCCCTTTGAATCTTAGGCAGTAGCCTTTCTCGCTATTGAAATGCAAAAAAGGTTGGCAAAGCTAATGTAGTTGAATATGTACTAGAAAGATGTGTAGTTCCAAAAGAAAAACAAGAACAAAACAAAATAAGAGTGAGGCAGAAAATAATCTGAAACAAACATGAGTATCTTCTATTAGCGTAGCCATCGAGATTAGTTGTCGATGTCAGCTGGTGCAATCAAGAGAGTAGCTATGGAGGATGAATGCATGTCATGAGATCTGTCATAATGAAGTGCATAGGAGGCTTCAAAATGGGCTTTCTAGAGCAAAATCTCCTAGAGAAAGTGCATATTGTCTTAAACCGAAGGAAAATGTTTAAAATTCCCTCCAACCCTTTTCACGCTAAAAATAAATTGGCTAAAATTCCCTCCAAATGCATACCTATTATGTGGAATTAAGGCCATTACAAATTTTATTGAAAAAATTAACATTTACATTGTGTTGGCACTCTCAAATTTTGGAGAAATTAGGAGTGACCAAATTGAAAATTTCTCTAAGGAAAAGTTACCGCCCCAAAAAACTTTTGAAAAGACCTACTGTGCATGCAAGTTAAAATAAGACCCAGAGATTTTCATGACAAACCGCTTGGGGAATATGTTCTTCACTTATCATGGACCCAATATAGTGGGTCGCAACTTTTAAAAGTCTGAGTGGATATATTTTTGAGACAATTGTTTAGAGGTGTTTACCTAAATCTGCACTTTGCACATATTCATTTTTTACTAAGTGACCCACTTTGGAGGTTTGTATCTTTGGTCGGATTGATATTCATGACATAAGGATTGTTCTGAGGTTTTGTAGGCATGAAAGAGAATCTCCATGTCCTTTTTCAGATCCCTGTCAGTTCATATGACAAGTTTGCCAAAGCCATTCTATTTGAAATTTATTTTGATTCTCCGAGTGTGAATTGCATAATTACAAAGTACCCTACTTTGGGGTCCCACAGTTTGTACCTGGTTGAATGACATGAGGAATTGAATGTTCTCTTATATTTTAAACATGAAGATGTACCTCCATGAATATTTTCAGATCATGGTCAATCCATTTGGCCATTTTTCTCAGCCGATTCTGAATTGAGCTTGTGGAATTTTACTATGTTTGAATTTAGAAAGTTAGTAAGAGGTTGACTTTGAAGAGAAATTTTGGTTGACCTATTGACCATCAGAAAATGCCAGTTGAAGCCTCACAATCCATATGTGAAAATGAATCCAGTTCCAAACGTTCAGACCATAAGGTGTTCACTTGATTGATTTGTGAAGCCAAATCCAATCAGGAGTTTATTCATTTTTCAGTGAGTGTAGCAGTAAATTTTTCCAAGAGGCCGACTTTGCAGGCTAAAATTATGGTGCCAGATGAACATCACAACAAGTGAGTTGAATCCTTATACTCATTGTGTCAAAATATAATACCAGGATCAGTGGAAAAGTCTCAACAGTTAGTTTGATCATTTTCAAGGTTAAGATCCGATTGTAATTTCTGTTAATTTTCAATCTGCACTGAGATAAGTTTTCCAAGGAGCCGAATTCGCATATTAATATCTTGATGCCACTTGATGGTCATGATGAGTAAGTTGTTTATCTAATTTCATTGCATGAAGGTGTACTATCTTGGAAAGTTTCAAGGATACAAGAGTTGATTTGATATTTTTCACAAGATGATTTTTGAGGTGGTTTGTTACGTTCGTGCACCTGTATCCTTACAATGTTTCAAAGTGATTATGTTTGGTAAGCAATATCTCATGATTTGGTTTGGATTCAGATGAAACCTTTTTGCCTGCATACTCCTTATATATAAATGGATCAGCAGGCCAAGTGACAGGATCTCAGGACATGTTTTAGTATTTTTGCAGAGGTAAATCTGAAGTCAGTTTCCTATGTTTTCACATCTCCACTTACAAAGACTTTCAGAGTGGTCCTCTTTGATCATGGATATCTTACACATGGATTTGAATCAAATAAGATCCTTATGTGCAGATGCTCATTGTGTTTGAATAAATCAATTAGCCAAATGATGGGTTCTCAAGATTTGATTCAATATTTTTCTAGGTAGCATTTGGGCAGAGTTTTAATGTGTTTCAACATATCCGGTTGCAGATTAAATAAGTTGGATTACTTTGAGTATGAATATCTCATGATTCTAATGTCGTCATGTTTTTCCGCTTAGTGACCATACTCAAGTATCAGAAGTCTATAGATATGTGTGTTCCCATGGCCCCAAGTGGTCATTTTGTCAAATTTTTAGAGAAGATCCAGAAGTCACTCACCATGTTTTTGGTAAAGTTACAAAGGATTGGAAAGTTGGTGATTATTGGTTTCACTCAGACATTAAAGCTTGTTTTGATGATGAGGAGCATTACAAAATGATCAAAGTGATGTGCAAGTTGAGCTGTAGTGTTCGTGAAAAATATTGCATCTCTAAATATTTGGATAATGGGTTGCAGAAAAGGGATAGAGAGGTATTTGGTGGATGTCTATAGAATTTTTCAATTCCACAAAAGCCATATTATGAAATCTCTTCTTTGTCTTCACTTCTAAACTCTCCGTGGCTTTGTTCATTTCATTGTCATCTTCCGTTCAAGTGAAAATGCTTTTAGGGTTACCACTGGCAAAGATATCACTTCACATTTTCCATACCATAATTGCAATTGTAAAATGCCATCACCATCTGTTGCGTATCTCAATCTCACAGCATTATGATGGAGAAGGCTTTGCATATCCTGTTTACTACTCATAATTCCCCAGGGGACTACTCTACATATCTTCTACCGTTACAAACCTGTATTCTCAATAATGCGCTTTCTCAAGGGAATTTGCAAATCCTTTTGAAGATATTAATTAACGAAGCAAACTTATGAGTTCACACGTGTGATATCCGACTACATAAAGTTAGTTTACCATGAGGGAAACTATATCATAAGCTGCTTGGTAATATTAATGTGAAGAGCACGGGATTCTGATAATAAAGTATTGTCACATGTAAAGAAAGGAGAGTGTGTGATAAACTACCAGCGATCATCATCAAACATGTGGTCATTTATTCGCAGGATACATTGTGTCCAAACACTCTTTCATTGCTCAGAGGCAATTTGCATTCGCTGCACATACACTTTTCACCATAATCGTATTCACATGTATGCAAATGTGGAATCATAGACAAGACACATGAACTTTTTGACAGAATGCCAAGGAGATGTGTCATCTCATGGAATGTGTGATTGCAGAATAGGCACACAATGCGTTTATTTGAAACACCTTTGAAACTTTCCAGCAAATGCTTTGGCAGGTTTAACGCTAAATTCCACAACCTTTGCAAGTGTTCTAGATACTAGCGCCAACCTTGGAAGGCTGCGAAACAAAGAATGATCATCTATCAGAGGTTGCGCGGGTTGCAATTACGGTTTGAGTGTGGATTGTAGAAGCAAATATAGTCTACTATTACCGTTGTGGCAAAAATGGGGCAGAATATAATTTCAAAACTCCTCCATCAAACTTCTCCATTTCTTTCAAAATTGTGGGTCATCCAGGACAAACAGCTTATACAAAGTCCACCATGGAGCATGTTAAAAAGATGGAGCATGACGTTTTCCTAGTGCCAGAAGACCTTTCCTATACAGATACAGAATCATTGTCTTCCTTACAAAGAGCTGAAGACCATGGAATATAATCACTTACTTTACTGTTTTGTATTATTTTATCCATGAAAGCCACCACCAAAATGAGCAATCTTGTGACTAAACAACCCATTACCTTGGTTTCTCTTTTCAAACTGCTCGGTTTAAGTAAGCCCTTATTTGACCAAAAAATAAAAACTATTTGAACCCAGCAGAAGTAACACATTCCCCAACTTAGATGTTGTGGAATATATAACTAAGTCTATACTGATGCATTGCACAACGCATGAATGTAAAGGTAGACTTGTTGCGGATTATCCCACATGCGTGGTGAAGGGAGTTTATTGCCTATTTTTATATGAAAGCGCATACAGTATCATGTAGCAAAGAGCCAAGAGGCTCATTATCAGGAGTGGCGAACCAGTTGGATGATGTGGCAGAGGAGGTGATATAAATTTTGGAAGCGCATGCAAGGATCTTAAAAACTTGACTTGGAAGTTTTTCCCACATTGATGGGGAATGAGGATTTCCAAATAAGGAAGAAGAACGCAGCCCAATGGGTAACTATGCTCGATTAGATGAAGAGGTTGGTGACTTTGAAGATAAACATATTTTGGTCGGGACATGGGGCATGCTAGGTTTTGATGGGCACAGATCCCAAGCATTGCGCCTGCGTGATATGGGTGACTACGCTCGATTAGATAAAGAGGTTGGTGACTTTGAAGACAAACATATTTTGGTCGGGCCTGCGCGCAGGTGACATGGAGGATGATGTGGCAGAGGAAACATCAAATCTTGCACGAATCCTGAGGCAGAGCATATCAATGACAGGCACAATGCCTTGATCCCAAATATGCGCGAACGATATCATTGAGCCATTGCGCCTGCACAACATGTGGCAGGGCCGATAGTGGGGCATGCTAGGTGGAGGATGACGTGGTGAACTCGCAGCGCACATGCAGGTTTGATGGGCACAGATCCCAAGGTAAGATCGATGGTTGGCGCAATGCCTTGGACCCAAAGATGCTCGAAAGATATCTTCAAGGCATTGCGCCTGCGTGATATGTGGCAGGTCCGACAAGTGGCAGGCCCAGGCAGAGGAAGATGAAGATGATGCAGGCGCTCAAGTGGATCTCAGAGAAAATCAAGAGGTGACACGTGGAAAAATTTGGTGATGTCTGTTTGTAAAGGATTAAAAGTGCAGAAATCAATAGTTAAAGTGCAAAATAATAAAATGCAAATCAATAGTTTAAGTGCAAGATTTAAAGATTAAATCTGTACATCAAAATTGCACAGGTTATAATATAAGGTATTAAATTCAAAATTGCATAGGAAATGATAATTATGGAGATATCATTATTTTCAATTGTTAATGTGCATTCACGAGAGAAGTTTGAGGATTTTTCAAAAGTGCAAGAGCAAAGATGAATAAATTTTGCCAAAGAGGATGATTGCAAATCATTTCAGTTCTTTGAAGATAGAAGATATTTCTCCAATAGTTCAAAGGCAGTTGGAGTATGAGCAGATTTTTCAGATGAAAGAGAGGGATATTTTCATTTCAAATGAGATATTTGGGGGAAAAGATAGGTGTATATTGAAGGATAAATCAGGAGTATTGTTTAGGTCTATATATTCTTCTTTCTTCATTGTACAGAGGTTCTAGTTTTTCTTGCCTTAGGAGGCTCTAAGGGCTTCTAGTTTTTGGTTTCATAGGAATATAGTTGTTGATTGTACTAGAGGTGTGTTAATATAAAATATAAATTCTCTGGTCTTTTGCAGATTATTAAAATGGTATATTTTGAAGTAAAGTTATGTACAGAAGCATGATTCATCAAACTTAATACAAGTTCCAAATTCAGGTCTCTCCTCTGTGTTTACTTTTTGAGTTTTGAATCTTCTGGTTCATTTCATAGATTTTATCTATGTGTTTGTCGTTAATCCTTATTTCTGATCTAGGATGAGATTAAATGGTGTTATGGATAGGACATTGATTCACTTGGTATGCATAAGGATCTATTGTAAGAAGTATTGGTCCGGGTAAATTGTGTTTATGGCTTTGAATCTCTGATGGTAGGTGGTTTCTGTATTCAACATATGCATTAAAATATTGCCCAATAGACAAGGCACTGGTAAGTGATTAGTATTTTCCGTAATGGTGCAGACTTGGTTGGTTTGGCTATATTATGCAAACTTAAATATAAAACCCGATACATCTTATGTTTTAATGTTTTTGTTGTGTTCTACCTATCGCATGCCCCACTTCACGGTCGATGTTCAATAGGTAATTAGTCAGTTACCTAATATCTCACGGTTGTGTTGAGCCTGTGTGAGATCTCTACTTGATTAATACCACACAGAATATTTGAAGGCATTAAAGGGTGTCCCCTCCCCCTTATTTTTGCAAAACCTAAAGTGTAGAAGGATGATTACGCATCCTTTTTAGTTGGTCCTTGTCATTCCATTGTTAAATGTTTTTAATTACAAGTTATAAATGATTAATTATTTATCTATGTTTTTAATTATTTTAGATTTGCATTCTTTAACTTTTAAATGGTCATTTATCTTTAATTTTTTTATTTAGGTGTATTTAAATAGTTGTATATGCTAAGTAGGAGATATTTTCTAGGGCAAGTCAAATTACGATATTGCTATCAGGATTCAACTGTGTGGTTTTTGAGTCAAACTCATTGACCCATGTTTCATGAACTTAGTGGTTCACAAGAAGTAATCTCTCATGAGAATGAATATAACACTTATCACTCATTGCATCTCGGTGATGCTCATAGAGGTACTTCCCAGATGTAATGAGTGTTAAAGTGTTCCATTCATTATCATGAGAGATGGGTTCTTTTGAACCACTACTCATGAAATATAGGTCATTGAGTTTGACTGAAACACTACACAATTGAATCCTAATAGCAATATCACAATTTGTATATGCTTCTAAATAGTCATTTGATTTTAATTTTTCAACTTCACTCTACTTAAGCATCAATAGAGTGTTCTTGATTATGATTATAATATCTCTAAATTAATGGTGTTTATTAATATATTTTGATCAAATCACCTGAAAATTAGATTTCTAGCATGAGACGAGTGTAGATGGATTTCTTGCACAATAAGCCTATTGACAAATAAGTGTTACTGGTGAAATAAAACTAATAAGTTATGTATTAGTCTATGATTATATAATCAAATGTTATAATTATAAAGGAACTTAATAATAATTTATTTGGTCATTTTTCTTTGGGTGACTAATTAATATTAGTGAGTAAGTATTTAGTCATTTATTTGGTCCTTTATTTAGTCATTTTTGTTTAGGTGACTAATTATTTAGTAATTTATTTGGTAGTTTATTTAGTCACTTTTATTTAGTCATTTATTTGGTAGTTTATTTAGTTACTTTTATTTGGTTGACGTTGTAATTTTACCTAGTGACTAAATTAGTCACTTATTTAGTCATCCATACTTGTAAATTACAAAAAACTAGTATAATATGATCAATTTTAGTCACGTGACCAAAACTTTTAGTGTTGCGACTAAAATTTTTAGTCACATAGTCACAAATTTGCCAAAATGTACCAGTGGAAATAGAATGGACTTAACTAGTGATGACACTGGTTGGATTGAGGAAGAATCATAGCTTTGCAATAGTTTGATCCAGCCTGTAGAAGTGACTGTGGAACAAGTTAGAGCAATTGTTAAGGACAATGGTATTCTTTTACTTCCTAGGTGGGATATTCAGTCAACATTCATCATTGATCAAATCATAAGGCAACCATATTCTTTGTTTAAATCAGAGTTTGAGTATGGTGATATCACTAGAGGATCAAGATTTGATCCAAAGTAAAAAACATTAGCCTTGTGGACTTTGGCTCCAGCAACTGAGAAATCACATATTGTAAACATTGAAGTAAAAATGCAAGGAGACGGGATAATCCTAAATATGCATAACACTAGCCACATGGAGGTTGTTTATTTGATTGTTCATGATTCTTTTTTGAGCAAGGCAAAGGTCAGAGGACTTAGAAAAAAGGCATGCAGAGATGTATGAAAATATGATTTCTCTAGCCAAAAGTATGAAGAGGTTTTGGGATATAATACTAAATTAGAAAACCATGTGCAGGAACTGTCTAATAAGATTTATAAGACACCTAAGGCTATAGAACTACCAGGAAATGTGTCACCTGTTGCCACAGTTGTATCTTGTCAAAGTGATTTTAAGTTGAAATTAGAGGAGTATGTCAACTTAGAGGAGTATGCCAATAGAATTGAGAACTTTTAGGAGGTTGTAATGACTAAGGGAGTCTAAGTATTGATGGAAGTAATGCAACACAGAGTTGACATTTTGGTAAAAAAGTTGAGTATTATTAATGGACACCATGTATCCTTGCTACAAACTGAAACATTTTGCGATGAGGTTGTCTCTTTTCTTGAGCCTTTATTTAATGTTTGGTCTGATAGAGATGTGTTAATGGGAAAGTTGGAAACAACTATGATGTATAGAGATGATATGCCTGAAAATATTTTAGAGACAAGGGACAAGGTAAATATTGTTAATACTTTGTTTTCATTCTTCAAAGGAAAAAAGTTGTTGATTAAAGGCAATTTGCAGTTGTTTGTCAATGGTTTTTATTCTTTGGTACCATCTATTTACGTTGGGGAAAATGAGTTAAAATCAAACTATTTATGGAGAAATAAATTTGAGCTTATACTAGTAAAACAATGCTCAATATGGATAATGTTTTGGATGTTCTAGAATTTAATGAAGTATTGGATGCAATGTATAGAACTGAAGTGGATTACATAAAATTCATTTTTGATGCAAGGGAAATCACAAATGCCATGTGGACTGAATCAGTTAATTAGTTTGAGGAATTGAAGATTTTCATGATTTGGCTGGGGAACAAAGAAGTTGATAGATGGGAAATTCTCCTAAAAGGCAAAAAGGCCCAAGCAGAATGATCACTGATGTTTCTTGTCTTTTTCTTGGCAAAGATCATATCAGGGCAATTATGATGAGTCAGAAGGAGATCAATTTTATTTATAAGTATCTTGAGTTTGTGTCAAAATCTGTAGATAACTTATAATTTTGAAAAGATTAACTGATCTAAATATTTGAAGAACTTAGGCCCATGTACCTGTTTCCAATTTTTTTCTAAAGTTTGTTGTTGCTACCACGTCATTTTGGATTTGAAGTTTTCTGTTGCTTGATCTTTCAGTTTTGTCCCCAAGTGATCTGAAGCTTGTTGCATTCCTTAGCCTATAAAAGGAATTCCAAGATAATTTTTGAGGGGTTCCCAATTTTCAATGTTATGGCAGTCTAGTTAAATACAGTGTAATACATTTGAAGTTATGCATTCTCTGAAAACAATGTATGGTGTTTGATGGTAAATAAGCAAATAAAGTTTGATGATTTGTCTTTGTATCAAATTGAACTCTTTATGAATTGAATTCAAATTAAGGATTTGTCTCAATTTGTCTCTCTGGGTTATTAGAAATGAGTTCTTTTTATCCACTTATCTTTCAAGGAAAGAATTAAATATGCTGAGATAATTAACTGTGAGAGTTTATCATTTGTTACAAATTTGATAATAATTGTCCATATAAATAAGAAGTTATATGTAAGGCACATTTTCTTCATATTCTATGCTGAGCGGTCAAAAAGTTTTGCTATCAAATCTTTTATTCTTTTATATGACTCTGTAACCCAAAATGGATTAGGCACTGGTCAGAGATGACACATGAAAAAAATGGTGAAACAAATTAAAAATATAAAATTTTCATGTCCTTTGTTTGTCAGATTAATTATTATGGTTTATCTTAAGTATCCATGTTATCATCTACTAAAAAAGTTTTATGAGGATTATTTGAGCAAGTAGATGAATTAAAGGTATACCTACCTAAGTTTTATGGAGCTTGAAGTGTAGAAGGTTTAGTGACCTTTTTATCATTGGGACTTTATTTTCTTTGTTTGCGGATGAAGTAACAATTGATTTCATTATGTTCCTTGACAATCATCATGAATATTAGTGATATTTTAGATTCAAGGGTAGCAAGAAGAAATACCAATATAAATGGTGACTCCACTGGGGATTTATTTTGGGAAATTCATTAAATAAGTAAAGATATATATGTTTGTTCCCTTCTATTTCACTTGTGGGTTTGTGTGGGGAGAGAGTTTGATTTGTAGAAGCAATATTGGTTAAGTTGATTCTCTGTGTTGAATAAAAAATTTCAAATATATATTGTCCTGTGAAGGGTGGTGACTCTAAGGTTTCAGTCCAATGGAATGTTATTTTATAATACAAGTAAATAAAATATATTGTTTGGTACAAACAGAGGAAAATAATTGTGTTTCTCTTATAAACCAGAACCAAATATGTATAGAAGGAGGTCTTTGTATCAGGGGAGGAATCATAGACAAACCGGTGATGAAGGGCAAAAATGACAATAAAAAGAATCAAGAAGTAACTCATCTTCACCCTATGGTATTTATATTCCCCCTTATTATGGTAAAAATGTTTCAAATACTAAAGATTCACAATATAATCCTTTAATGATGGGTTAGAAACATTCTTTTTCTATTGAACTATCTACTATGACCCGTAGAAACCATTATGAGATACCAAAAGGCTATGGATACTATTGTTATGATGACGATGGTAATTAGATTTATGTTGATGAAGACATGGGCTTAAAAGTCACATCTCATACTAAACCTCCAAAAGACCCTAAAAATAGTCAAGAGTCTCAAGTTGAAAGGGTTGGGGACTTTAATCTATAGATGAAGGCAATGGCTATGGATTTTCAGGCAAACTTAGATAGGGAGGCTAAAAAGGAGCATTTAAAAAAAGAGGAAATGGATAAATTGAAAGTTATTCAAGAAGACATGTTTAATAGTTTATTGATAGATGCTGAGATTAAAAAACCAAAACATAATTTCCCTAATAGTAATATTGAGTTATCCAGGGATAAAGATAAAATTTTGTATATTGGGGAAACTTCAAATGCTGCCTCAAAAATACAAATTAGAGAGCTCACAGACGAAGAGCTTGAAGAGATTGAAAATGAATACAATAGACAAGAAATGTTGGTAATAAAATCACAGTTGCTTAGGAGAATGTAGGACTTAGATGATATGACTAAAAGAGAGAATAAAGGACAACAAAGACAGAATATGACAAATTTTGTGACTCAAGAAGATCCTAAAATTGTGATGGATTTTCTAACTAGATAAGAGGGTGCTTCTATACCAAGATGAAATGTAAGTATCAATGTTCCCCCTCTTGAGCCTTTAATACCTTTACAAGTACCACACATATTTGTTCCCTATATTTCAATTCCTTTATCAGGACCTCAACCAATAAATCCTTTGCAAAATCATATGTAGCAACAAATATTACATCAACAACAGTAGTACCAACAATTGTCACAACAATTCATGAATTTATAGAACCAACAGTTGAATCCTCAACTTGCCCATGTGCAACAAAATTTGTGCCTAATTCACAATTTGTCATCCCACCTCAAAATAATGCTAATTTCCAAAATTGTGGAAATGACCCTTTCTTAAGACCACAGATCCATTTGAATACATATAAACAAATTGATTTCACTAGAATATCGGGTTATCCTAATAATACAGATAGTGTGTTAAGGGATGAGATTCTGGAGTTTTCAAGAAATGGGGGTGTGTTTGGTGAAGATCATATCAGGGCATTTAGAAATGTGTTACACAACTTTGAGGTTCAACATGAGGATGTAATAATAAAGTTATTTATACAGTCATTGCTTGAAGATGCCAGAGAATGGTATAAAGGCTTTCCAGATGGTCATATTGGGAATTGGCAGGAGTTTCAAAGAGTTTTCAAGGAAAAATATGGGGACCATATAGATTCTAAGTTCAAATTAGGAGAAATAAAAATAATACAAAAGCATCCAAATGAAGTCATTTTTTATTTTAACACTAGATTTGTTAAGGTGTTAAATAAAATTCCCCCTTATCTGAGGCCTAATGATGAAATGTGTTTGGTGTTCTATCTAAATGTTTTTGATCCTAAGCTAGGATATGAATTGAGGTCTAGAGATGCAAGAAATATTACAGATGCTTTTAAAGTGGATCTGAATATTGAAAGCAATAGAAAAGTTGGAGAGAAAATAGGAAAAAGAGATGATATTAGAATATTGCAAAATCCAACAGGGATACTAAAGAAATGGAGTGACAACAGGTGGGAAGAGAATATTTTTGAAAGCATGAGGGTTTGGACTATGAAAACCAATCTAAATGGAGATGGAATCCTTGACAAAGCTCTTACCCAAACCCCTCTATATTTAATGGGCGGAGAAGACGGTGGGTTGACTCTGAGCAGGGGAGTACTTCAAAGGGTGCATCTAACTGGAAAAGGAATGGACGGGGTTGGGAGAATAGAATGTCAAAGCCTTATAGTTTTCCTCTTCAAAATGGGTTTAATTTTAATCAGATTGCTAAGAATTTTGGCGCCCCAAGTCTCCTCCAGTATTGTCTTGTGAGTCTATTCAGGTAAGCGGAACTGTTAAATGTGTTACTGCATCATCAGTTTTGGTTCATAATACGCACTGGCTAGAGTCTATGAAGTTTCTGTCTGATAATGCCTTTGTAATGAAATGGATGTGTCCTTGGCCTTTATTGAGTTTAGATAAAAATTGGTGTGAATCTCAGTGGCGTTGTTTCTGTTCTATAAAAAAATTAACCAACGGATTCTATTTGGTAACCTGTTCCTCGAAACAGGATAAGGAGTGGATTCTAGAAAATGGACCCTACCTTATCAATGGACAAGGTTTATTTCTAAAATATTGGTCTCCAGAATTTGACCCCTTAAAGGAGAAGGTTAGGGAGATTCCTATCTAGTTCAACTCTATAATCTCCCTTGTGAATATTGGGGACTAGACACACTGAAGTCTATTGGGGAAAGTCTAGGGACCTTTGTTAGATCTAAGGAAGTAATACACTACCCAAACCTCTCATTTTTCCCTAGGGTTTTGGTGTGGAGACAAGAATGTTATAAATGCCCAGAATTTATAGTCTTAGGCTCGGAGAAAGGGGAATGGAAAAAACCTCTGTTTGTGGAAAAGAGAGAGGAAGATTTGTGCTTAAATGACTCTCTAAGGACAAAAACTCTGGGTAAAGGAAAAGGTTTGGATCTAGGTAGGATTAATGATATTATTTCCAAAGGAATGGATGGTGTGGGAATGATAGAAAAGGACATGTTGTCAAGTGATCAGTTTTGGAAATGTGATTCACTTTTTGGTTGTCATTTATGGCAACACATCTAGGTTTGAGATCAATTCTTTTGAAATTAAGTTTTGGTATGTCTAAAATTGACTAAGCATAGAAGCAAGGATACAATATTGTTTTGGATGTCAAAGATAGAGATCGATGACTTAAGGAATGCAAGCTTAGAGGAAGACAATATGAAGTATGTATGACGTCCACCTAAGATCGATTTGGTTTTGGAAAAGTGCACGGTGAGTTATAAGGATTTGAAGACTGACAGACAGTAGAGAACAGTGATACATATCAGTTGGACAACAACAAAGAATAAGGGAGTATGACTTAGACTCAAGGAAATCGAAGTTGTATTTTTGTTGTTGATAGTCTATACTTTGACTATGCAAGAGCGTCGACTATGCATTTGATATTTACTATATTAAATGTATTTTGTATTGAAGGCCAACTTAGTATTATTTGTAATATTCATACTAAGAGCCGACTTTGTAAAGTTGAGAGATATATATGTAAGATCTTTTTGGTAAAGATTGTGTATGTATGTGTAGTATTTTATCTGGAAAGGCAGACATGCAAATGGCAGAGCAGAGAATGGCATAGCTATAAAGGAACTATCAAAGCATTAGTGATGCTTTTTTTGTTCATGACTGAGAACCTTTTGTAACAGAATTACATTGTAAGAGTTGTAAGCTCAGAAGCCCCTAACAGGGTGTTGTGAACCTTTAACAGGGTTGTTATTCCTCTAACAAGGAAATGTACTATGTAATATTCAGCTCCTAATAGGGCTAGGTCTCCTTACAAGGACATTATACTTTAGTACATGCTTGTGGGTATCATCCCCACTGGGGTTTTCCCTTGGCGAGGGTTTCCTCATAAACAAATCATGTTGTTATGAGTATTGTATAATTTGATTGTGTTCTTTACTTTAATGCAAATGTATGATTAATGTTTAAGTTGAAGAAGAATTAGTTTAAAGTGCTATTATACTGATTCAACCCTCCCCCTCTCAGTATAATCCAATCCTAACAATTGGTATCAGAGATTTTGGCCCTTGGAGAGAAAGTCTAATAGCTTGAGGGAGATTAGAATGGATTTGAATAGTTTACAGGAGAACTTTGAAGCTGCA
>MU223501.1:2098205-2133205 GCA_018584345.1 Thuja plicata
AAGTGTTATTATACTAATTCACCCCCCCCCCCCTCTCTAAGTATAATCCAATCCTAACAGGACATAGATGGGATTAGTCATGTGGATGATAGGTTTTCCACTTGGGGTTAGGTAGATGTTTTAGAGTCTTGGACATATAGTAGGAAAAAGGCTATTAATCTGCTATTTTCTGAGGGAGATATTTCTAGTGCTATAGACACTACAGAAAGTAGCTCTATGCAAGTTGTACAAGAGACCCCTTTTTTAGTTGATCAAGTCAGTGGAAGGATTGAATCTGGCACTTTAGATATGGATGGGGACAAAACTTCAAAATGGATAGATACTACGGTGACAAAAACTTTTTCTGAAGGACAGATGGACAGTATTAGTAACTTTGAAATCTCTTCTAGAATGTGTTAGAAGATGGTCAGTGATGAAAATTTGGTTATCCCTGACACTTTTAAGGGGGGAGACATTGGTGGCAGAGGACCAAAGAGAAGTGAATGGATGGAGAGATGTAATAAACCCCTAGAGGAGTCTATTTTTCCTTATGTTTATGAAAAGTCTATGTCCCTAGCTAGAGAAGGAAATGACAATGATGGGGAACCCCTGTTTAAAGATATTGAGATCTCCCTAATCAGAAATCTTGATAGCTCCTTTGAAGCAGTCAGGGACAGTGGGTCTGATTTGGTTGATACTGATTCTGATTATGACTCCCAGGATGATGATAGAATGATTGATGAGCTAGGCATGTCTGAGTTGCTAGGTATTATGGAACCAAGATTGGTTGAACAAAATCCGTCGGGGTTATCTAAACCTATGATAGGGGAAAAGAAGAAGAGAGAGGGCGCAAATCTAATAGGGTTCATTTGGAACTTGCAGGGAGTGCCCCGAACCAAACCAAAATTTTGAGGTCAGGAAAAGGCTATGCCTTTTCCTAGAAGAAATGAAGATCCTCTCATGGAATGTCAGGGGCTAAAATGCCCCTAATAAGATCCTCGTAATCAAGTGTTGTCTTGATCAGGAAAGACCAGATATAATATTCTTAGAAGAAACTAAGATTAAGGATAGTGATGTAGAATGGTTTTGAAGTATTTTTCAAGATGGCAAGGGACTCTGCGTGGAGTTGATGGTGCTTCAGGGGATCTTGGGGTTCTATGGAACTCTGATACAATTAATTTTTGAGGTTTGGAAAAGGGTAAAAATTGGTAGAGATTTGAGGTATGTTCTAAGAAGATTTTGGCAAAATTCTTTGCCTTTAACATTTATGGTCCGAATAGTCCTGCCCTTAAAAATGTGTTATGACAAGAGATTTCAAATTTTCTAAAATCCCAGAATGATGAGATTTCTATTTTTGGGGGAGACTTTAATGTCATCATGTCCTTCAGAGAAAAGGGAGGATTGGGGTGTGTTGGGCAGAGCCAAAGGGACTTTGTAGACTTTATTAACATGAATGGTCTTTTGGAGGTTAATTTTAGCAATGGAATTTTTACTTGGATAAATTGTAGGAGTGGTTATTTAAACATTGCAGAGAAGTTGGACAGGTTCCTGCTGGTAGGACCATTGGAAAGGGTTAATTATATCTTTAATGCTGAGATTATGCCCTTATCAGGTTCAGACCATTTCTTGATTTGCTTGAGGTTTCAAGAGGACTCAATACCAACTAGAGCCCCTTTTAAGTTTGAGGCGATGTGGCTGCGAGCTGACAATTCCTGGAAAAAGTAGTTAAATAGTGGCAGATGGCACCTAAAAGATCTGGTAACAAAGCTTTCCTCTTTTTTTAAAATTTTCAATTCCTAAAAGAACAACTGAAGATATCGAACCGAGAGGAATTTAGAAACATTTTTGTTGAAAAATTTAAACTAGAAGCTCAGTTAGCAGATCTAAATTCTAAGTTTATTACTGAGGGGATGGGGGAAGATGATTTCCTTAAGGAAGCAAGATTATCTAAGGAGTGTGCTAAATTTTTAGCTAGGGAGGAGGTGTTTTGGAAATAGAAATATAGAGAAACATGGCTAAGAGAAGGGGACAGGAACACCAAATTTTTTCATAACTCAGCAAAAGGGAAAAGATCACATAATAGAATCTTCTTAATTCATGAAAATAATGGTGTGTTTCTTTAGGATGAGGAGGACATCAACTAAGAAGTGGTTAATTTATTTAATAATATTTGTGTTGTGCCCCAAAATCTATTTGATTTGGATTTGAATCTTCTGGATGTTGTTCCATGCTGCATCTCGGAGCTCCAAAACTCAGCCTTAATGCAACCTATTTCTAAAGCTGAGGTCAGGGATGCCCTATTTAATTTGGGGGGTGATACAAATCCCCCGACCTGGAGGATTTCTCTGCAATTTTCTTTCAAAAGGCATGGGAGATTGTGGGGACAAAAATGTGGGAAGTTGTGAAGGAATCACGTGCCGAAGGTTTTATTCTTAAAAACCTTAATAACACCTTTATTGCTATAATTCCTAAAAGATCTGATAGGGTTTCCTTTGATGACTATAGGCCGATTTCCTTATTTAATACTATTTATAAGGTTATATCGAAGGTAATGGCCAATCACCTTAAGAAAGTGCTCTGCTCCATTATTTCTCTAGAACATAGTGTTTTCATGCCAAATAGGTCTATTTTGAAGGTGTAGTGGTTGCCCATGAAGCTATTCACTGGGTTAGAATTGAAAAGAATGAGAAACTGATGATTAAATTAGATATAAGAAAAGCCTATGATAATGTCCACCGAGGTTTTTTGTTGAAAGTGCTGGAAAAATTTGGTTTTTGTGATGGTTGGATTAAATGGGTAGGTAGTTGCATCAACACCTGAAGGATCTCAGTCATGGTTAATAGCAACCCTCAAGGATTTTTTGATACATGCAAAGGTATCCGTCAAGGAAATCCAATCTCTTCTTTCCTCTTCATCATTCTGGAAGAAGTGTTGGGAAGACTTATTTCTAGTAAATGAAGTTTGGGCTTATGGAAAGGAATAAAGGTGGCGGATGGTATTGATCCTTTATCACACCTACAGTTTTTTTATGATACTTACCTTATGGGGGAGGCTACTACAAGGGAAGCAAGATTGATAAGATCCACTATTGATTCATATAGTGCTTCATCAGGATATAATAAAACTAGAACAAGGCCAAGATTTACTTTTTTAATACTAATTTGGAAAAACAAAGACAACTATGTAGGATTCTTGGCATGCAAATGGGTAAGCTCCCTAGTAAGTATGTTGGCGTTCCTCTTTTTTGTGGGGCCTATAAATCTAATTTATGGAAGGATTTGACTAATAGCTGCATCAAATGTCTTGAAGGGTGGAAGAGTAAATGTCTCTCTTCAGTAGGGAGGATTTTAATGCTCTAATATGTGGTTTCAGCCATTCCAATCTTCTCTATGAGCTGTCTAAAACTGCCTAAGAAGGTTATTGGCTTCCTGGAACAAAGGGTGCAATTTTTTTTTGGAATGATGCAAATAGTGATGATAAACTCCCACTTCTTTCTTGGGAACAGATCTGTAAAGTGAAAGCTTGTGGTGGGGCGGGTGTTAAAAATTGGCATTTGATTAATCTTGCTTTAGGGGCTAAGCTAGTTTGGAGTATGTATTCTAATCCAAATATGTTGTGGGATAATATCCTTAGAGAAAAGTATTTAGACTTAGAATTTCCTAATAGGATCCTCACTATTAGGAACCCTTCTAAAGGCTCAGGAATTTGAAAATTTATCTTAGACTGTAGGCAGGTTATTACTAACCACTTAACTTGGCAGGTTGGTGATGGGAGACAAGATTCCTTTTGGAAGGACTCATGGAACGACTATCCTGTGCTTGGTGATAATGATGGTTACCATGATTTGATTAGGGTATGTTAAAATGTTTGGGGGGATAAGGTTGCTGATTATTTGGAATTGAAGCCTACTCCTATAGGACCCCAATGGGGATGGAAGGATGTTAGTCAGCTTGGACTCAATCATCAACAATCGATGTTTTTAAATAATAGTTTTCTCTCAAGATAAGTTGTCTTCTCTGATAAAATTGATACTCTTATTTGGTGTGCTGCAAAAAGTGGGCAGTATTCGGTCAAACTAGGCTATATGCTTCTTGATTACTCCAATTTACTCTATGATTGGCCTACAAAGTTGTGTTGGGGAAAATATTGTCTTCCAAAAGTTGGAGCCTTTGCTTGGCGGCTGTTAGAGGTAGGATACTTATAGGGGAGCGTAAAAAAAAGTTTGGTTTCATAGGTCCTACGAAGTGTGTTCTATGTGAGAAGGTTGTTGAAGATGTGTCAATCATTTGCTGGTACAATGTGATTATGCTAGTGCATGTTGGGACATGTTGAAATTAAAATTGGGCTGGTTGGGACCACTTCAAAATTTAGTTAAGGAGCTTTTTTTGGGATGGTCGATTGCAAAATGTAAGTCTTTTCTATCCAAGGTTTGGTAGATTAGTCCATCAATTTTTGTATAGGAACTATGGAAGGAAAGTAACAAAAGGATCTTTGAAGATTAGAGAGAATATATAGAAAGGATTAAAGCTAGAATTAACTATTTTATTGAGGAGGTCTTGGGGGCTTCGATTTTTTTTCTCAATTCTTCTACTCCTTACACTTTCGAGGATAAAAGAATTTATGGGGAATGTCCTTCTACTAATATACAGTTCAGAAACTTTGGTAAACAAATTGGAAAGCCTAAGTCATGGGTGAACAAAATCATATGGGAGACCCCGGAATGGGGATGGGTTAATATAAATTTTGATGGTGTTGCCAAGGGAAATTTGGGTCCTTCAGGTGCTGGTGTGATTTTTAGAGATTGGATTGGAAACACTTTGGCATAAGTAGCACAAAAATTTAAAGATGGAACGAACAATATGGCTGAAGAAAAAGCAGCTATTTTGGCTTTGAATATTTGCTTAAAACTATATGTAAGGAAGGTTCATCTGGAAGGAGATTCACTAATTATTATTCAAGCTATTCAGAAAGGTGCTTCATAGGCTTGGCAACTTCAAGGGTATATCCATATTATTTTAGATTTACTTTTTGATTTTGATGCTTTTAAAATTAGTCGTGTCAGAGGGGAAGGCAATTGCGAAGCAGATATTTTGTCAAAATGGGTAGTCTCGTTCAAAATTCTAGATGAAATAAGATGGGAGAATTTTAATAAGGTGCCTTTAGAATATTTGGAGTAAGATTTCATATTTATTTGATGTTTCTTAGCATGCAAGATAAATGATAGCTATTTGTGATCTTTTTGATAACCTACTGCCCGTGGCGTCCTTCAATGAAGGTGAAATAAATTTTTCTTTATGCAGCTCGTGTGAAAGGTGATGGTTTTGTGGCCTCGGCTGTCCTCCCATTAATTACCTTATGATGGGATTTTATTATTAAAGCTTCCATTATATTCATTTGTGTTGTGTGGTAATTGCAAGCTGTGTGGAAATGAAGAATTAGGTTTTAGTTTGGATGCTTAGAGTCGACCCATTTCTCTAGTTTTGTGTGGTGGTTTAAGTTGCAAAAATGGAAGCGACTTTCTCTGTTGACACATGGAAACAACAAAAATATTTCAAGGGTCCAGTGAAAATGGAAAGAATGTGAGGGTTGGTTAAAATTAAAAAATGAGAGGATTGTGAATTTTTTTTGTGATGTTCTGGGTCCTTTCTTCATGAACCAAAAGGGTAAATGGAGAATCAACCTAAACATAATCTCAATGGTGATGGCGTGGGGACCAAAAATTGGGAGAGAATGTGTGGAGGTAAAACGGATGGTGACTATCCTATTTGAAGAGGATTTTCTATTTGAAGTTGATTTGATTCTTGAATGGGCGGTCCCGGGGATTGTTTTTGATATCTCAGAATGCTTCAAAGATGAAGAGCGCGCCCGTGTTTATGGGTTTGTGACCTTTATTCGTCGGTGGGGAAAAGTGGATAAAGGAAGCTTTAGAGCTTAAAGGGAAAGAACATGGGCATGCTTGATGAAGTTTGTTGCTAAGAAGGAAGAAGCACTGGTGAAGATGAATGCCCTATGTGGGAAGGTGTTGAGGAAAAAGAGGTACCGTCATGAGAAAAAGCGTCATCTGGGCATGTAATGGAATGAAATCTTTACAATTTTGTTTCATCCAATGCTCTATTTCTCTCTGTGATAATGCTACAAACATGATAATGGATCTCGAAAGAATATTTATTTTTTGTTTAATGATGATGCAGATGACTATGAAATTGAATAGTAAATGGAGGTCTACATTTTGATATGTTCTAGGAGGTAGGTGATTTTGGCTGTGATGTTCGTGGGATGGGAGTTTTTGTTGATGACAGGTTTAGAATGATTTTGTTTCGAGACCGCCTCTGGTTTTGGATGAAGGCTTGGTCCATCTGAATGGAAAATGTTTAGCCTTTTCCTTTTTGCAGATGTTGATAATTAGCGGTTGGTTTAAAAAGATTTTTTTGTATAGAAATTGTGATTGTAGTCATGCAAAGATGTCCCTAAAAGGTGGACTGGGGATTAATGTTATTAAGTTGTTTAGTTGTGAAGATGTAATGACACTTAGAGGAAGGTGATGTTAGGTTTAGATAGTGATATGTTCCAATGTAAAGCCTATCTATTTTTTTCTTTTAATTTCCTTTTATTATTAATATAAAATCATTGTTATCGATAAAAAAAAAGAATATTGCAAAATCCTAGAGGACCTCAAAGAAAAACTCCTATAGAGGAGGATAAAATTGATAAATTTTTGGGTGTTTTTAAGGATTTGAGTTATAAGATTGCTAGAAATGAGAAAGGGTTATCACATGATAGGCACAATAGCTTTTAGAAAAATGGAAGGCCTCTAAGATTGCAGTATATGCCTTATCACACAAATTGGAAAGATTGTAAACCTATTCAAGACAATTTAAAAAAGGAAGATAATAGAGATGCCCCTAACCCCTTGAAAAGAAATATAATAAATAACATGGAGAATACACCATGGTGTGTGACCTGTAATATGCCTAGCTCTTCTTTTCAGTGTGTAGTTGTACAATCTTTGCTTAAATTTGATGAATATAATGATGGTCAGGATCAATAGAATAAAGAGGGTAAGAGTATCAATATGTGCAGGACAAATTATGAGGGGTTTGTTCCAAGTAAAAATGTAGCGATTGAAAGTGATTTTTATGATGATGAAGAAGACAATTATGATAGTAAGGACTTTCAATTTAGAAAACCCATTGATGAAGAGGTGAGTTCTCTTACTATTGAAGTTGTGGCACAAGCAAGGAGCACATACAATTAAAGGAATAGAAATATTGAGCAAGATCACGGTAATTATGCTACTTGGAATATGAAGGAAGGTGTCCCAAAGATGCCCCAAAGAGGGATTCTAATTTAAATGATTTCAAAGCTATGAAAATACACTTTGAAGAATCCACTGAGCCTAAAGCACATTTTGTTGATAACAGTTCTTCTAAGGTAAACAATGAACATAATAAATTTGACAAGAGTAAGTCTACATCTTCTAGTACAGTTAATGTTCCTGATTTTAATATGAAATAAGAACTGATACAAATGAAGGTTTCAGTATCTATAGTAGAAATGATGAAGATAAAAGAACATAGAGAAGCATCACTTTCTTTGTTTTATGATATTATGAACACATTGGTAGCTACATATGATAATGCAAAGCCTAAAAGGAATGATGGATTCAAAACCTCATAGGTTTATGTGGGAAACACAATTAATTAGGAACCTTTAGAGGTAAATCCATTCTATGTGTCAATTTTTGTAAATAATAGGTTGATCAGAAATTGTATGATTGATTCAGGGGTTGTTGCTAACGTTATGCCATATGATGTTATGAGAAGTTTGGGCATGAAGGTCGATACCTCATATGGGTCATGCTATGCAATGGATAATAGGGAGGTCCCTATTGTAGGAAGAATGAGGGATGTTGAGGTAAAGATTGTTGCATTCCTCGAGGCAAAATATAGAATGGATAGAATTGTTATTGATATTCAGCCTCATCATGGAATGTTGTTATCAAGAAAATGGGTGGCTATAGTTGGAGGTAATGTATAGTTGGATTTATATTATGCTACTATTCCTATTAGTGGTAATAAGGTGAAACTGTATAGTGAGACTAGAGCCCTGTTGTGGTGTAAAAATTTGATCCTAATCAAATGAATTATTTTCATGATATTAACCTGGATAACTTTAGAGTGCATCAGGTGGAGCCTTTGTTAAAAAGTACTAAACTTATTATCAAGGAACTACAGTTACAAAAATATGGTTTGTGACAATTTTACTTTGATGGTGTATGCTCCAAAGAGGGATCAAGAGAAGACATTTTATTTATTTCTCCATCAGGTATCACATTCAAATACTCCTTTTTTCTTGATTTTGCGTGCACAAATAATAGTGTTGAGTATGAGGCACTCATGTAATTAGGTCTAGAAGTGGTTGTGAAGCATAAGATTAAAATGCTAAGGGTTTTTGGGGATTTAGAGATAGTTGTTTCACAGGTCAGATCTTTATATGCTTCCAAAAATAAAAGGTTGAAGTGATACAAGCATGCAGTATGGGACAAAATAGAGTTTTTTAATGCATTTTCAATTGAGTGGGTAGAAAGGTTAAGGAATATTATGGCTGATTTTCTAGAAAAATGTTGCTTTAAATAAAATGATATAACATTGAATGGAGTTTCCCTAATAGAGAGACAAAATCCAAGCCTTCCATTCCTGATAATATTTATAATTGGCAAGTGTTTGAAGATGATAATGATATTCTAAAATTCATTCAATGTGTTGATAATTATGAGGGTCGGAAGATTTATTGTAATGCATTTATGGAAGTAGTGGATGGGAAAGAAATGATAGCTGGCAGTGAAATTGTTTAGTTAACTACAAATATAATTCCACGGGGTCTGGTAGAGTTAGAGGGTATCTTTGATAATAATTACAACAACTTGCACTTGAAATCCTTTGTCAAGTTGGAATATTTAGAAGAAATCAATTTAGGTTCTAAGTTTGCTCCTAAAATGGTATACTTGGGAAATAAGTTGGCCCCTCATATTAGAACAAATTTGATAAATATGCTTAAAAAATACAAGCATGTTTTTGCTTGGTCTTATGAAGGTTTCAAATCATATAGGATGGATTTGTTTCAATGTCAAATCCCTTTAAAACCTGACGCAAAGCCTTTCAGACAAAATTAGAGACCCATTAATCCAAATTTAGCCCCAAATATGCATCAAGAGTTGATGACACTTAAAGAGGATAAAATCATTAAACCTATTAGGCATTCCTCTTAGGTTTCCAACTTAGTGTCGGTAAGGAAAAAGAATGGGGATATCAGACTGTGTTGAATTTTAGGAATTTGAATGTCACATCTTTGAAAGATAATTATTCTTTCCCTAACATGGAAGCAATTTTGCAGTAGGTAGTTGGTTGTGATTTATTGTCTATGATGGATGGTTTCTCTAGATACAACCAGGTAAAGGTAAAAGAATCTGAACAATACAAACAACTTATACTACTCCATGGGGAACATATGTATATGTCAGGATGTGATTTGTTTTAACTAACGCAGGTGCTACATTCCAGAGGGCAATATATGTATCTTTTAAGGAATTTATTGATGTTATCATGGTAGTTTATCAGGATGATATAACTTCTTATTCTAGAGATGCAGGGGATCATTGTAAACACTTAGAAAAAAATATTATTTAAAGCTTTGGACTATGGTGTGTCATTGAATCCTAAGAAATGTCAGTTTGCAGTTATTGAAGAGAGATTGCTTGGACGTATTGTATCTAGAGAAGGAGTTAGAATTGATCCTGAAAGGGTTTATTTTATTGATAAGGTTCCATTGCCCAGAAATATCAAAGGAGTATAGTCATTCTTGGGTAAGATTAACTTTGTCAAAATATTTAATGCCAACATTGCTGAGATTGTAAAGCCTATTGTAAATATGCTAAAGAAAGATGAGTGGGACAATGATGCTAAGGGAAGCATTTTCTAAGATAAAAAAGGACATTCAAGAGGTACTATTTTTTAAATTCCCTGATTATAAACAATCATTCCAGTTGTTTTCTTTTTCTTATTTTCATACTATAGCAACAGATCTTTTGCAGAAGGACGGTGAAGTGTATGAACATTCTATTGCATTTTTCAGTCATTACAGGCTACGAAATTGAAGTATGAAATAATGGAGAAGAAAGATTATTCTTTGGTAAAGGTTGTTAAATCTTTTAGGCTATACCTAGTAAATGGAAGTGGAGTAGCTTATATTTAAAGTGTTATTGTGACAGATATTTTTTCTTAGTCAAAGGTTACTGGACGAAGGTGTAGATGGATCAATCGTATTCTAGAATTCAATTTGGAGATCCAAATAACAAAATTGGTAAGAGGCTTAGGGTTAGAAAAGATAATGGTAGAGGCCAACCTTGAAGCTATTCAGGTAAATAATGTCCAGGTTGATAATAAGACAAGCATCGAAAAATAACCTTGGTACATTAATATTGTTTACTTTCTGACAAACATGAAATGTCCATAAATAATGACAGATAATCAGAGGACTTTGAAATTTCAGACACAAAGGTATGTGTTAATTCAAGGTGATTTATATCTGAAAAATAGAGATGGTTTTCTTCTATTTTATTTAGATAAAGTTCAAGCTAATAAGCTTTTAAAAGATTTGCATAATGGAGTGTGTGGAGGTCAATATTCTGCAAGGACTACAACCCATAAGATCATTAGGGTAGGGTATTATTGGCCTATCATATTTGTAGATACACATTGTTATGTAGCCAAGTGTGAACCTTGTCAGAAGTTTTCTAGAAAGTTGAAATATGATGGAACATTGCCTTTAAACCCAGTTCAAGTTGAGGGTCCGTTCTGCCAATGGGGGGTGGATTTTATTAGGGAGATAAGTGAAGAATCCAGTAGCGGTCACAAATGGATTCTTGTGGCTACATATTATTTCACATAATGGATTGAGTTCATACTAGCCAAACAAGCTACAAGCAAGGTGGTCATGAATTTTCTCATGAATAATATTCTTACAATGTTTGGAGTTCCCATCAAACTAGTTATGGACAATTCTATATGTTTCAAGTTAGAGGAGTTCAAAGATTTTTGTGCCAAATATGGAATAACTATTATTTATTCTTCCCCTTACCATCCTTAGGGAAACAGACAAGTCGAGTCCAGTAATAAGAGCCTAATGAATATCATTAAAAGGACTTTGTAGAATAATAAAAAATCTTGGGATTCAAAGTTAAAGCTAGCATTATGGATTGATAGAGTGATAATAAAGAAAGCAATTAGGGTATCTCCATTTGAGTTAGTAGATGGAACACAAACTAGATTGCCTTTGAATAACTTATTGCATGTATACAAATTCATTGAGGAGGAAGAAACTGATATCTTTGAACCAATGGAAGATAGGATTATGAATCTTCTGGATTTTAATGAAAAAATAATTGAGGCTTAGAAAACCAATATCAAATTGCAACAATAGATGAAATATTTGTTTGATAAAAGAGTCACTGATAGGAAATTTCAAGTGAGTTATATGGTGCTCATGTGGATATAAGGGTTTAGGATTAAGGTAAACATGGGAAGTTTGAATCACTATGGTTGGGCCCTTATGTTATTTTTTAATATCGTGGGATGCGTTCATATTTTCTTCAAAGCATGAATGGTGAAATTCTAGAATTGCCAATGCATGGACAATTCTTGGAACCTTTTTTTTTTGGGGAATAAAAAAAACTCATAATCTATGAATAGTAGTTTGTATATCTATATATATGTAGGGTGTGTTTGCTTTCGATTGTGTATTTTAGTTTGGTTTGCTTCTCCAGAGATCTGTTGGTTTCTTAAGTTAAACTAACTTTCAACAATCCCCAAAATGAGCCACTAGTGGTACTGTAAAATGTTGGATGTCTTCCATGCGTGTTCTTGTTATATATCAAGTCTATGATAGGGTTTGGTCTTGGTTTTAAAGTTTTCCCTCGTCCTTGCTTCAAGGAATTTTCCCTTAAATGTTTAGGTTTGTGCTTTGTTCTGGTTTGTCTGTGAAAATTCTAGTATCAAAGAAGGTCCTTTTTGTTCTATTGTTGTTAATCCATGTTCACAGGTCAAGGTGGTCAAGTGTCGATATTAATTTGTTGTTAGTCACTTGGTCACATCTTGAGATAGGTCTTAGTGAAAAGTGTTGCGAGCCTGTGAGTAAAATGGATTTTTATGTAGTCGTAGTGTCACTTTGGTTAGAAAGTCTAAACTGTTTAGTATTGAAAGGATGTGAATGGGTCAGAAATTTGTGTAGTTATAGCTTTGATTTGGTTAAGAGGATAAGCAGTTTGATGTTGTGAGCTTACGAGTGAACCGTAAAGGTTAGTTGTCGCATGGTCGCAGTGGTTATGTGGAAAGAAGTTGTTTAGGTCACGAGTATGCGAGAACGTGATAAGTGAGAATATAATGCTAACACAATGGTTATGTCTAAAATTATCACAACCTCACAAGGTTTCTTGGTGCTTAAGTCTTATGGATGCTAGTGCGCGATAGGTCACCACATGGTAGGGAAAGGGGCTATGAAAGATAAAGCACACGGTAATCACAACCTCACTACAATTAAGTATATAAATAATTTGGTGTTGCGAGGTTACAACAAGAATGTTATGGTTAAGTTAATCATTATGATTGCATGGTCATAGTAGTTAATTAAGGATTTGTCAATCGGTTGCAAGCTTGCGACCAGGTTTGTGACAGGTAAAGAAAGTAGTTGCAGCAACATTACATTAGTTTGTGTTGAGTAGTGTAAAGTGTTGCGAGCCCATGACATTTGATAAAAAAGTCAAAGAGCACGGTAGTCACAGCCTCATAGTGGTTTAAAGGGAATGACCTAGGCAGTTGTGATGATAAGATAAAGGTTTCTTAGCGGTCAGTCGTAGCCTCACAGTGGTAAGATGAAATGAAGAGATTGAAGCTGCGAGTGAGCGATGAGATGACACTTGGCAACATAACTTAAGTTCATTCACCAAGTGATGAAAAAGGTGTTTTTCAAATTAAATTACAACATTTTGCATTCTTGGCACTTGATTTTTGATGATGTGGGTTTTCTAAATCGTAGTTGCATTTTTTAATTTGATGGACAACTCATAATGAAAGAACTCGCCATGACTAGTTGAAGTAAATATAGGAGGATGTAAGTTAATGACTGAAGAGATGGTTGTGATAATAATGAGATGAAATATATAAATGCATCATTGGGGAGACATTCGACACCAAGTTCAAGCAAAAAAGGGCAAGGTATAGAGTTGCAGGTTTGTGTGGAGAACAAAAAAAATACTATGGAGTTCATACAACCACCGAAATTGTAAGTTGATAGGTTTCTTTGTTTGGTGAGGATTTTTTTTTTGTGTTGAGAATTGTTTGCAAGCTATTTTCAACCATGGGTCAAAGTAATTCTAGTAGTTCTAAGGTGTCTATTAAAGGTAAGGGTACTGGGAAAAGGTCATTCTTGCAGGATTTTATAGATTTATTTTCAGAATCCATGAATAGTCAAGCCACAAATGAGTATGAATGGAAGGACGCTTATAGTCAATGTAGGAACCCATAGACATTTTCATTGTCTATTTTTGCCATCTTCACATATTTTTATAATAACTGGATTAGAGGGGAGCCAATGTCTAACCCTTGGGAGTTAAACCTTGCAAAATTAATAGTTCTTGATGTGTCTATGGATGTAAATTTTTTTAAGAGAATTAGCTAATGCTCTTTGTCCCACCATAAGGGTTATTCAAAGAAAAAATAAGTAGTTACTATTGACAGAAGGAGCTTTGTAGATGCTTTTCAAATTTTAGGTGCTACATGCACTGATATAGATTTTGACATAGAGAAGAGCAACTACCACGCCCATAAAGAAATGTTGAAGAAATCTATAATTCCAAGATATATGCCTAGGGTTGAAAGAAAACTTATTCCAATTCCTAAGAATATCAATGAACCCTATGATCTAAGTATATTTCACAATTACATGGCTTTTACAGTTTATGGGTTATGTAAGGTGTTAGGATTGGATGGTGACAAGACAATGCCTGAAGATTTTTTGATGATGACTATGATGATACAGAATCTAGAGGTGAATATTGATTATGATTTTGTGTGATTTTATTGAGAAATGTGCATGAAGGATTAGTAGATATTCAAAAGAATCTCGCACAGGTTCGTTTCAAGTTTTATTCTATCCTCTGTCATTTAATTATGTATCATAATTTCAATGAAATGGATAAGAAACTAATCTTGAGAATTGAGGAATGTGGTATTTCATTGTCTATTCAATTATAGACCCATGTGTGGGATAGTAGCTCTTCGTCTTCATGCTTTATATATTTTGAGAATTGGATTGTTTCCCCTGTTCTAGAATTGCTTGGGATTGACAAAGAAAGATTGTTATTTGGGATTAGGAAGTTGTTAAGACCCTTTAATTTTATTCCTTATTGGCCAATATCACACAATTGGGGTGATTTCTATTTCTTTTACAAGGTCACTGTATTTAGGGTTTATGGTTGTCCTCAGCCTCCCCATATTTTACCAAAGTTTGTTCCACCAAGGATTACAGTAATTGAATTCTTATGGAAATTATTTTTGGTTGAGAAAGAGTTCCTTACTTCTCATAAGAGGGGCACCTTTTTTCCTGGGCTCTGGAATATTTTTGATTTCTCTATAAGTAAGAAGGATTTGGAGGAATTGAATACCTTTTTGAAGTAATACAGAATGGTGACAACACCAGCAAGATTCTATGATCTTGAAAAGTTTATCAAAACTGCACTCTCATAAATGAATCCTTGGAAAGTGGTTCATGGAAAAGATTTTCTTGGTTTCTACTATGACTTTCCTTACCTAGAAAAAATTGATCAAGTGCTGAGTAATTATAATTTAATTATGGAAAGAGTTCCTCAAAAGGTTGTAGCTACTCGTCAGCAAGTTCCATTTGAAATCTTGTGCTCTAGTGATGAGCAAGAAGGTGAGGAAGAAGAATCCAGTGATGGGGTGACATCAACACATGAGCCCCTATGAAGAAACAAAATATTCTTTCACCTAAGGAAGAGGTTCCTAAAGATACTGCAAAGGCTTTTGTTCAAGAAATAGGAAACTATTTCCATGATATCAAGATGAAATTGACAGAAGAAAGAAAATATGAATTGGGAGAAAGCAATGATTTGCCTTTGGTAAATCCAACTGATGATAGAATCATCATTTCCCAAGATTTTATGAGTGATGATAATTTCATTCACACTGAGGAATTCAAAAGTTTTGTTCTGAAAATGAAGCATAATGAGTTGAGAAATAGAATGGATTTAAAGGTGATAATATTGGTCAGAATGAGGAAATTATCACGGATTTGCAACAATTTGATCCAACAACTGTAGAAGTGACTATGGAATAGACCAGAACAATTGTTAAGGATAATGGTATGCTTTTACTTTCTGGGTGGGATATTTAGTCAACATGTATCATTGATAAAATTAGAAGGCAACTAGATCCTTTGTTTAAATTACAGTTTGAGTATGGTGATATCACTAGAGGATCAGGATTTGATCCAAAGTCAAAAACATTAGCCTTGTGGGCTTTGGATCCTGCAAATCAGAAACCATATATGGTAAACATTGAAGGAAAATGCAAGGAAACAGACTTATCCTAAATATGTAGAACACTAGCCACACTGAGGTTTCTTATTTGATTGTTCATGCTTCTTTTTTTAACAAGGCAAAGGTAGAGGACTTAGAAAAAAGGCATGCAGAGATGTATGAAAATATGATTGCTCTGGCCAAAAAGTATGAAGAAGTTTCAAGGGATATAATGTTGAATTGGAAAACAGTGTGCAGGAACTGTCTGATAAGATTTCTAAGATGCCTAAGGCTATAGAACTACTAGGTAATGTGTTACCTACTGCCACAGATGTTTATTTTTCAAGTGATGCTAAGTTTAAGTTTGAGGCGTATCCCGATAGAATTGAGAACTTGGAGGAGGTTGTAATGACTAAGAGAGTCTCAATATTGATGGAAGTGATGCAACATAGAGTTGACATTTTGGTGAAAAATTTGAGTTTTATTCATGGACACCATGTATCCTTGTTGCAAAATGAAACATTTTGCGATGAGGTCATTGACGAGGCAATAATTTGTCTCTATTTTATGTTGATTTTATACTCTATTTTAAGACATTTCCAAAACACTTGTAAAAATTTTAAGCATTTGAACTTACGATCATTCTATAAGTACAGTCAGAACCACAAAGACCTATGGGTAGATAGTAGTGACATACCTTTCTAAATAATATATCTATCACAATATTTCATATAATTGTTTGAATGTGTGTTCTAACATTTGGATTAAGTTGAATAGTTGACTTGAATATATATGCATGTGCTACTAATCTGCCAGGAAAGAGGAGCGGCTTGAGAGTGGATCAAAAAAATTAATGAGGAAATGATGAAGTCTCAGCTGCGATAAGGAAGAACCATTAAAACACCACGAGACATTCCTACTAAATTTAAGGAACTATTATTTTAAGGAATATGGAGCGCAAATATGCTATATTTTCTCTACAACCAATACTTTGTTGAGCGGTTATCCAGTCTTTATGATGTTCTGTCATGGGCTGTTGCATTCTCCTTTCTTTATGGTGTGAATCATTCAGACCTTATCTTTCTATTTTAAATAAATATCAATCCTCTATATAAGGGATATGATTGTTAGATTGTAGTTTCTAGTTTTTGGATACCATTGTTGCAATCAGAAATAAAGTTACTCTTTTAATTCCATGTATTGCTTCACTATGATGTAATCAATTTTTCTGGAAATATAATGAAGGAGTGATTTTGAGTTATATTTTGTGTTAGTAGTTAGCAGAAGCCAACCAAGGGGGCCCACTTGGAAGGTGGATTAGAGTAGACTAGGTTAGGTTTCTTTCTGCATTTACAACATTTCAAGTAGAGTTTATTGTTTCCTCCTGTAGCATTATAACTCATGTGTGTTCCTATAGCACCTGCAGGGATAATTATAGTGAATTCTTTGGGTTGATAGAATAGGTTAGATTTGAGATTATGGTTATCAACATTAATTTCATTAAGTAGTTGTGTGTGTTTACTGTCCTACATCAATAATGTAAGTTTCTTTCATGTATTTTCCTTCCTGCAGCTTAAGTGATATGACTCTATGAGAGACTTAGTGCACAAATCATGTTGTCCCATTTCAATTATATGTCCCTGGGTTGACAATTCAAATGCACTTCATGATAGGGAAAATAATCCTTAGTTTGAATATACTATTCCTAGGAGAAGCTTTGGCATGATTATTATTACCTATTGTGGGGCTATTCATTTTTTATGTCGCTTCCAAGGATGGTGTCAAGATGAGAACCTTATTGAGTCATTGTTAATTTTTTTTAGAAATTTCCCTATTTCCTAGATAGTACTTTTCAGTCCTTAACTTGCTTCACAAGTTTACGTAATTACTTGCATGCATCGAGGAGGAAGAAGACAAGATGACCATGGAAGATTCCTTCCAAGAGAATCTACTAATCTGAATGAAGAATTTGAAGAAGTTGAATTAAATTTTGTTGATGCAAGTACTAAATTTCCTTCAACATCTTCATCTGAAGTAGAACCTTTTGATCTAGTTGACATTTGACCTTTTGCTAAACTTTTGGCTAGTTTTCTTGACAATTCCACTCCAAGTGCACATGTCGTTCATAATCCAGTGACTAATGTTGCTTTCTAGTAGAAGCTTCATTTCCAAATACCTCCAGTAATGGAACAACCTACCTTTCCATTTCCTATTCCTAGCCTTATCAATAATGCTAACCTCAAAAACATACCCACTGCTGCACTTCCAAAGTTCTATGGCCTAATAATTGAAGACCCGGACACCTTTTTGTTTGAGTTTGACATTCTTTTTCGAAGATTTTACTAAACTGATGGCTAAAAACTCAAGTTGTTCCCAGCAAAACTGAAGGAGTCAGCTCTTAGATGGTTTATGGGATTAGGAGCTGATGCAACAACCAGCTGGGATGAGATGCAGACTTTGTTTCTGCAAAAATACAAAGAGTATTGTAAGCAGGGCAACTTAAGAGGAGATGAAATTTTTCAAATGTCACAAAAGGAAGATGAGAATCTTGAAGATTATGTTTCATTCTTCTTGTACAACCTATAGAAGAATCCACAACATGTTTTTGAGGAGGATTCACACAAACACATCTTCTTGAGAGGAGTAAATGACAACTGCCTTGAAGCACTCGACCTTATGGCTGGTTGAGATATATCTCAATCTTCCTAGGATGATCTTAAGAAAATATGCCTTAACTATTCAAGATCAACCATAAAGAAGGGTAGAGGATTTCAGTCTACACTTGCTAAGGGGAATAGCTCTGGCATTTCTAAGTTGTAAATCTCGAACCTGCTATCAAATTTCAAGCAAGGTATCATCAATGATGTTGCTACACACCTGGATACAATGACTGCCAAAAAGAATCATGCATATGCCAAAGCATAGCTAGCTGAGTACTACCCTCACTACTGCAAGAAAAAGAAAGATTGTGGGTGAAAGTTGGTGTGGACATGAAAATAGAAGGAGAGGATGAGAAAGTGTTCTTTGTTTCTCAACATCGGCCATGGGCCTCAAGACAAGGGATGCCTCAGGACCCTTTGCAAATTTCTAATCCTTATAATAATCAATGACAGAATGAGAATTTTCAAAATCCTTCTTAGTACTCCCAACCTGCTTGGAACAATACCTGGCTAAATACTCAACAGAACTAGTGGCTTAACCCACAGCAAACCCAATGGCCACAACCTCAAAATCAATGGTAGCTACCATAGGGGAATTGGAAACCATATAACCAATGGAGAGGACCCCAATAATGGCCTAATCAAAATCCTGGTTATCAACCCTTACCACCTCCAATGTCTCAACCTGCAATAATGCCACCTCCTGCAGCCACAATTCCTACTCCAAGGCCAATACAATTACCTGCTCAGCCACAGTCCAATACTAACAACAAGCAAAAACAACAACCAATGTATGTTATTGATTCTCAACAACACCCTACCTATGCATTAAAAATAACTGATATTCACTTGAGATCTGGTACTACCTTGCCTGCACCAGAACCTCCTATTATAATGAAATTTCCAAACCTTCCTGTAGCATCACCACCACATCCAGACCTTCTTGTAGCATCAAAACCACTTCCAGAAACCACTTTGCAAAATACTGTCACACCAGCTAATATATCAAGTGAAATTGATGTTAACACCTCAGTTAATCCTCCTTTTCCTCAAAGGCTTAGCATGGGCAAACTTATACCCTAGAAAGAAACATCATTTGATATCCTTGACCAATTGAAAAACATGCATATCTAGATTCCTCTATTTCAAGCTATCAAAGATGTCCCTCTTTATGACAAAGTCATTAAAGAAGCATGCCTCAAAAATCCCAGATGTAAGAAAAAGGATCACCAAACAGTACATGTTATAGGTCAACTTGCAAATATTATGTTGGGAAAGATAGTTAATCCAAATTACTACTCTGACCTTGGAAGCCCAGTTGTTGATATCATAATTAATGGTCAGCCTATGAAGAATGATCTAGTAGATTTGGGAGTAGCTATAAACATTATGACTAAGGATACCATGCATAGGTTGAGTATAGAGGGAATAAGGACCACTCCAATAGTCTTGCAACTTGCAGATAGTTCAACTATCACCCCAAATGGTATAATAGAGGATATAGTAGTTACATTGGATTCCTGGGAATATAATGTTGACTTCCTGATGTTATCACCTAAGGTAAATTTTGTTGGTTATCCAGTTATCCTTAGAAGACCTTGGTTAGCCACTACTGATGCTAATATTAGTTGATGATCAGGTAACATGACATTTTCAAATGGCCAAGCAATCAAGAAGATAGCATTATATCCTCCTACCCAACGACAACCAGATTTGAGTACTCCTATTTGGCCAAATTTGGGAGATGAGGAAGAAGAGCTAAAATTTGTTGCTAAACTAGTGATTTTACATAGACAATCCTTTCTGAAATTGCAAGAAGATGATGATGTGATTCAAAGTATCCTTACAAATGACTATCACAGAAAAAGATATTTCTGAAAGCTTTGTTCTACAGTTGTCGACCTATGAGAACTATTTTTTTTTAGTAGGACCTGATATTATCCATCAATTACTACCCTATGAGATATCTACAAGCCTAGTACTTGCAGTATCCATTCTTGAGCTAACAACTAATGTGGTGCTCTCTCCTGGCCATAATCTTCATGTTAACAGTAAACTGCCACCACAATAATTAGCATTGCTAATTCAACTCCTCTGTAAACATGAAAAAGCATTTTCTTGGGACTATGGAGACATGACAGGATTGAACCCAAAACTCTATACACATAGAATTTACATCAATGAAGGCAGTCTACCACTTCACCAACCTCAAAGAAGAATTAATCCAACCTTAAGAGAAATTGTAAAGACTGAGCTACAAAATTTGTTGGATGCTGGTTTTATTTATCTAATCTTTGATAGTAAATGTGTTTCACCTTTCGTAATAGTCCCTAAAAAGGGGGGTAAATGGACAATATGTGTAGATTATAGAGAACTGGACAATACAACAAAGAAAGATCACTTTCCATTGTCATTTATTGATCAAGTCCTAGATACCTTAGTTGGTAAAAAAACTTCTCTTTTCTTGATGGATACAATGGATATAATCAAATTAGCATTGCTCCAGAGGATCGAGAGAAGACAAAATTTAAATGTCCATGGGGAACATATGCATATTCTGTGTTACCTTTTGGTTTATATAATGCACCATCGACTTTTCAAAGGGTTGTAATCAATATTTTTTGCTGATATATCACATGATTTACATGGAAATATATATGGATGATTTCACCACATTTGGTGTTACTTTTGAAGAATATTTGAATAACTTGGAAAAAAATATCGATCAAATGTCAAGAACACAACTTGTCCCTGAACAGTGAGAAATGTTTCATGTTGATGCAAGAAGTAGTGGTGCTAGGACACTTCATCTCAGAAGATGACATCTAAGTGGACCCTGAAAAAAGAGAGTTAATTCTTACATTTCCTACACCTACTAAGAAAAAATATTTTAGATCTTTTCTAGGACATGCTGGCTATTATAGGCACTTCATTCAAAATTTCCGTCAAATAGCTAGTCCACTATACACCTTGCTTACAAAAGAAGCTGAGTTTAAATGGACACCAGCCTGTGAGGAATCTCATCTTAAGTCCCTTCTTACAAAAACACCAATACTTAGGGGACCTAATTGTTCTTTACCATTCTACATACATACAGATACTTCTGACTATGCAATAGGTGGTCTTAGGCCAGAAATCTAATAATCTTGAAAATGTTATTTAGTATATCAGCAAAAGTATACATGGGCCAGAGTTAAATTATAAATTTACTGAAAAATAATTAATGGCAATGGTTTATGATTTAAATAAATTTTATCATTATATAACAAGCTATCCAATCTTTGTTCATACTAACCAAGCAGAAATAAAATATCTTATGAACAAACCTTCCATCTTAGGCAGGCTAGCAAGATGACTTCTGCTCTTACAGGAATTTGATATAACAATAATTGGCAAGCCAGGTAAAGCAAATGTTGTAGATGATTATTTATCAAGACTCTAGAATGATGACACTAACACCTCTATGATAGATGATACCTTCCCAAATGAACATTTGTTCCACATTGCTGATAAGAATCCATGGTATGTTGACATAGCCAATTACCCTGCAGCTGACAAGATTCCTACACATTTCTTTCCTAAAGACAGAAGAATGCTTGTTGAGAAAAGTTTTCAATTTTCTTGGATTGACAATACATTGTTCTAAACTGGTCCATACCAGATCATGAGAAGGTATGTACGTGAAGATGAAACCTATGATATCCTCCATGCTTATCATGATGAGCCATGTGGAGGACACTTTGCAGCTAAGAGGATAACTCTAAAAATCTTAACAACGTGTTATTACTTGCCCACACTTCACAAAGATGCAACCAATTATTCCATGAAATGTGATAGATGCCAAAGGATGGACCGTCCAACAAAATCAGATGAAATGCCTTTGCATCCACAAGTGGTTGTCACACCATTTGATAAGTGGGGCATGGATTTTATTGGTCCTTTAGACCCCCAATCTAATGGAAAGTCCTACATTTTGGTATGCACAAACTATCTAACCAAATGGGTCAAAGTGAAGGCAATGAAGCATGCACATGATCATAAAGTAGTAGAGTTCCTGCATGAAGAAATATTCACCCATTATGGTGTATCAAGAGAGTTTGTAACTAATCAAGGAGCACAATTCACATCAAAGATGATCACAGAACTCATTAAAGAATACAACATCAAACATAGGAATTCTAGTCCCTACCACCCACAAGTCAATGGTCAGGCAGAGGTCACTAACAAATAAATTGAAGCAATTCTCACAAAAACAATTCACCTCCACCATCGTGACTGGAGCATCCACCTTTCAGAAGTAGTCTGGGCATATAGAACCACATGGAAGACAACCACATGATTCACTCCATTTGAATTAATGTATGGGAAAGCATCCATGTTTCCCATTTAGTTTAAGCATAAAAGACTACGAACTGCCCTAGAGCTAAACATTAATCTTCCTGCAACACAACGAGATCGCCTGTTGCATCTCAATTCTCTAAATGAAATGATAAAATATGCATTGGAGCACACAGAGATAGTCCAAAAATAGAGGAAGAAATGGCATGACTCCCACATCATGAATAAACAATTTTAAGTAGTTTAATGGGCACTACTCTTTGATTCCAGATTTCACGAAACACTAGGAAAATTACAGACAAGATGGTTAGGTCCATATGAAATAGACCATGTCTTTGACAATGGAGCAGTCTAGCTGACAGGCATCGACTCTGCCTATACCATCGACCACAGAGAAAGGATGACTTCCTGTAGAAATTCAGAGACACAACCTCACAAGAATAACAGGTAATACTTTTTGTAGCAGAGGGTGCAAACCTTCTTCTTGCAGCTTCAACCTAATGATTCTTCATGTATGCTCATAATAAACACTTCATTTTCTAATGAAGTTCCATTATCCATTCATTTTCTATATTATTCTTTCCAATCCACTCCACTTCTCTACCTTCCACCCATACATCCTCCACATCATTGTGCTATTTCCATATTTTTGTGTTTTCAATAAGATCTCCATCAGCTGACGTATACATCTGCCACACTTGTTCCATTCTTGCCAAATTTTTCACGCATTTGGCAACAGCATGACATGTACAAATTTTTTGATTTTTTCCACTTTTAGCAGATACATTTTGGCAATTATATCTAATACTATGACATATCTATAATTTGGCATTATTTCAGTTTCTTACCCCATGCTAAGTGTGACAAGTGTGGACACTTGTCTTAATTTTGTAGGGGATAGGGAAGTGTATTAATTTCTCCATCTCACTACTAGTTGTACCTCTCATTCTTTGCAAGATTCTCTGTCAATTCAAATATGTACTTGTGCCTAGTTTCATTAAGTCCTTTTTATTTTTCGTACAAGTGTCGTACCATAATTCCTGAATACCCCTGATTTCTGACTTGATGTGACCCTAAAAAGACATAATCAAGTTATGAGCACTTAAAATTGCACTTGAAGTTATAATTCTTTGCTACAAGTGCCATTATTAATCATTTTCAAAATACAACAGAGATATTTCAAGAAAAATTTGTAGTATTAAGTGCAGTTGGGAGCTTAATTTAGGGTGATTCAAAAGAAAATAAGGAATTTGGAAATTGTAGATCAGAGGAAATTGAGAATTGAAAAATTACAGCAAAAATTTGAAGGAAGCATTTGAAACAATTGGAGGGCATTTGATGTGCCATGAGCCAGTGGTTCATACTATTCTTCTCACGGATGTTGAAGTAGTTTGGAGATTCAATGCATGTGCATGACTTGGGTATTTCCTAAAACTGACAGAATTTGATGAGGAAGTAGCCGCAGAATTTATGAGCACATTTGAGGAGGGAAAGGAAAATGTATGGGGTTTTACGGTGTTGGAAACATAGGAATACATAGTAGAAGTAACTGGGTTGTCATGAATTGGGGAACATTATCCCAATGAACACGATGCTAGGCGAGCTCAAGCTCAATTCACTCTTCCTACAAAGCCTTTGTTGGAGATAAACAAGAAAGGATGCAAGCGCATGTCACTTCCTCCACCATTCAATGAGCTAGAGACACACATTATAATGTACCTCACCTGTGAGGGAAGGTTTTCCCATTTGCATGCACATCATTTCAAATTTCTTAGCTATGTAAGGCATAGTTTTCCAATAAATATTCTAAATTTTTTGTATAATATGCTAAGCCTTAGTGCCGAGGAAACCCAGAAGGGAAATAAAAATTCTATTTCTCACCATGCCCTAATTAAATTATTAGTTTAAAAATCCCTTAGGGAAGTTTCTCCTTTGGCATGAGAAGAATTTGTTCAGTTTTAAACTTTGCAACCCTAGGTTGAGCCTGTTGAGCAACCCATTAATGATAGTGCAACACCCTCCGAGCCAGCTGATGAAACAACCACCCAAGAAGGGGAACCTAAAAATATTGAGGAAAATAGACCTTATCCTACTCCTAAAGGAAATGTACCTACCTCTTCTCAAAAGAGAGGAAAAATAAAAGTTGGTGAAGGAACTTTAGTTCCTATGAAAGAACCACAAAACGTCACAGTCTCAAAAAGTAAGAAAAGAAAGTCAGCTCCTACAGCAGAGAGACCAAAGAAAGCTAGTAAAAAGAAAGTTTTAGAGGTTACATAGACTCCTTTACAAATAATTCCTTGTATTAGAGGAAAAATTTCTCAATTTTCCCCAGATAGTCAATTTGTTCCTTTAGAAAAACCTGCTGCAGAACCCCATGTTGAGTATGTTCCAGACAATTCCCCAGTTTGACTCCAAATTCTAGATATTTCTCAAAATTTAAATGATTTATGTGATGACGAGCCTCCCACATATCAGAGTGAACTTGGAGAGTCTCATCAAAATTTTCAAGAAGGAAATGAGGAAGAACTTCAATTGCCTCAAACATCAGCTCTCTCATTCTCAGATTGCTTTAGTGCCTTTTCGGAGAACTTGGTTCACCAACTATTTAGAGTAGACATATATGGAATAGAGAAGAAAAAATACTCAGCCAAAAGAGTGTGGTCCCCCTACTCTGCAATCCCTTCTCTTCAGTCTGTACAATCAATTTTTTCTTGATACAATTCGGTGGAAGGAAGAGAGGAAGAAAATGCAAAGAGTCATCAATGACCAAAAGGAGGAAATAAAAGACCTGAAGGAGCAACTAAAGAAGCATAAATAGGAGATGGATCATGCCTTGAAGTTGGTTGACCAAATTATAACTTGTAGGCCTCCTCCTAGGGTATATGTTATTTTCTTGAAAGATCAGTTCCTCTTGTTTCAACTAATGATGACTATGAAGGATAAAGATTCTGAGATCAAGATAGCTCAGGAATTCTATGGTTTGTACCAAACCCTTCTTTCCTAGCAACAAAACCTACTTTGTGAATTATATCTCCACAACTTCAGCATTCCAGAAGAGACTGAGTGGAATCCCTTTCTCTACATTGGAGACATAAATCTAAGGGCCTTGATTTCATGGATGCACAATGAATTCAATTATGATAAACAATTAGATAATTATAGGGACCAGGAAAAATCAGAACAACTACCCTTGAGGGCTGAAAGTAGTAAGCCTGATGTTTTACTAAGGGACTGGTTCAATCTCACTTATGGGAGCATAAAAGTAGAAACCATGATTACAATTTTTGGTGTCAGGGAAGAGGTCTACACAGAGTATAAAGGTATGTCCTAATTTACATTTCAAAGAGCCCTAGCTGGTGCAAGAGTTAGATGGAACAGGTTGCCAGAGGTATTCAAGAAAGTTGAACCACACAGTCCTCTCAACCTTGAAGCAACAATTCATCGGGCACCTAAACACATATAGTTAGGAAGAAAAATCCAGTGTGAGCTCTGGTGCCCCTTGACAATTCATCCACCAATGCTTCTATGGCCCCTATATGACATTAATGCTATGAAGTTGGACCAGCTGCAGGAAGATTATAGGATGGACTTCTAGGAGAAAACTAGAGGATTCTACTACACCTTCAAGAGCAGGAGGAGAGGAAAGATTGAGGTTGAAGGATTCAGAGAAACTAAAAAGAAGTGTAATGCTTGAGGACAAGCATTATTCTTGTAGGGGGCATATGATGGGGGCAATAATTTGTCTCTATTTTATGTTGATTTTATACTCTATTTTAAGACATTTTTTTAAAACACTTGTGAAACTTTTAAGTATTTGAACTTATGATAATGCTATAAGTACAGTTAGAACCATTGAGACCTATGGGTAGATAGTAGTGACATACCTTACTAAATATTATACATCTATCGTAGTATTTCATATAATTATTTGAATGTGTGTTCTAACATTTGGATTAAGTTAAATAGTTAACTTGAATATATATGCATGTGCTACTAATCTGCCTAGAAAGAGGAGCGACTTGAGAGTGGATCGACGACATTGATGAGGAAATGATGAAGTATCTACCGTGATAAGTAAGAATAGTTATAAAACCATGGGACATGCTTGCTAAATTGAAGGAACTATCATTTCAAGGAATATAGGAGCGCAACTATGCTATATTTTCTCTACGGCCAATACTTTGTTGAGAAATTATCCAGTCTTTATGATGTTTTGTCATGGGTTGTTGCATTCTCCTTTTTTATGGCATGAATCAGTCAGACCTTATCTTTAGGTTTTAAATAAATATCAATCCTCTATATAAGGGATATGATTGTTAGATTGTAGTTTCTAGTTTTTGGATACCATTGTTGCAATCAGAAAGAAAGTTACTCTTTTAATTCTGTGTATTGTTTCACTATGATGTAATCAATTTTTTTGGAAATATAATGGAGTGATTTTGAGTTATATTATGTGTTATTAGTTAGTAGAAGCCGACCAAGGGGGCCCATTTAGAAGGTGGATTAGAGTAGACTAGGTTAGGTTGCTTTTAGCATTAACAATATTTCAAGTAGAGTTTATGGTTTCCTCTTGCAGCATTATAACTTATGTATGTTCCTGCAACACCTGTAGGGATAATTATAGTGAATTATTTGGGTTCATAGAATAGGTTAGAGTTGAGCTTGTGGTTAATCGTAAATTTCATTAAGTAGTTTTGTGTGTTTACTTTCCTATAGCAATAGTGTAAGTTTCTTTCATGCATTTTCCTTCCTGCAACTTAAGTGATATGACTCTATGAGAGACTTAGTGCACAAATCGTGTTGTCCCATTTCAAGTATACGTCCCTGGGTTGAAGATTCAAATGCACTTCATGATAGGTAAAATAATCCTTAGTTTGAATATACTATTCCTAGGAAAAGCTTTGGCATGATTATTATTACCTATTATGGGGTTGTTCAGTCATCTATTTTCTCGAGCCTTTATTTAATGTTTGGTCTGGCAGAAATGTTTTAATGGAAAATTTGGAAACAACTATGATGTATAGAGATTATATGCCTGAAAATATTTTAGAGACAAGGGACAAGGTAAATATTATTAATACTCTGCTTTTATTCTTCAAAGGAAAAAAATAGCTGATTAAAGGCAAGTTGCAATTGTTTGTCCATGGTTATCATTCTTTGGTACCATCTATTTACATTGGGGAAAAGGAATTAAAATAAATTGATGTATGGAGCAATGAATTTGAGCTTATACTACTAAATACTAAAAAAAATGCTCAATATGGATAATGTTATAGATGTTCCAACATTTAATGAAGTATTGGATGCAATGTATAGAATTGAAGTGGATTACATAAAATTCATTGTTGATGCAAGGGCAATCACAGATGCCAAGTGGACTGAATCAGTCAGTCAGTTTGAGGAATTGAAGAGTTTCATTTGGTCAGGGAATAGAGAAGTTGATAGATGGGAAATGTTCTTAAAAGACAAAAAGGCCCAAGCAGAATGATCACTGATGTTTCTTGTCTTTTTTCTTGGCAAAGATCATATCAAGGTAGTTGTGATGAGTCAGAAGGAGATCAATTTTATTTATAAGTATCTTAAGTTTTCCGTCAAAATTTGTGGATAACTTATACTTTTGCAAAGGTTAACTGATCTAAATATCTAGAGAACTTAGGCCCGTGTACCGGTTAGTAGTTTTTGCTAAAGGTTATTGTTGTTACCACGTCATTTTGGGTTTGAAGTTTTATGTTTCTTGATCTTTTAGTTTTGTCCTCAAGTGATATGAAGCTTGTTGCATTCCTTAGTCTATAAAAGGAATTTCAAGATCACTTGAGAGAGGTTCCCAATTTTCTATGTTATGTCAATCTAGTTAAATACAGTACAATACATTTGAAGTCATGCATTCTCTGAGAACCATGTATGGTGTTTGATGGTAAATTAACAAATAAAGTTTGATGATTTCTCTTTGTATAGAATTGAACTCTTTATGAATTGAATACAAATTAAGGATTTGTCTCAATTTGTCTCTATGAGTTATCAAAATTGAGTTTTTTATCTACTGCTATCTTTCAAGGAAATAATTAAATATGTTGAGATTATTAACTGTGAGAGTTTATTATTTGTTGCAAATTTGATAATAATTGTCCATAGAAATAATAAGTTATATGTAAGGCATATTTTCTTCATTTTCTGTGTTGAGCGGGCAATAAATTTTGCTATCAAATATTATTTTGCTTTTATGTGACTCTGTAACCCAAAATGCATTAAGCACTGGTCATAGATGACACATGAAAAGTATGGTGAACAAATTCAAAATATAAAACTGCCATGTCCTTTGTTTGTTAGATAAATTATTGAGGTCTATCTTATGTATCCATGTTATCATCTACTGAGGAAGTTTTATGAGGATTATTTGAGCAAGTATATGAATTAAAGGTATACTTACCTAAGTTTTATGGAGCTTGAAGTGTAGAAGGTTTAGTGAAATTTTTATTGTTGGGATTTTCTTGTCTTTTTTTGTGGATGAAGTAATGATTGATTTCATTATGTTCCTTGACAGTCATAATGAATATTAGTGATCTTTTAGAATAAAGGGTAGCAAGAAAAAATACCAACAAGAGATTAAATTTTTCAAAAGAATTTATAATATCCAAGGAGGAGGATATTAAGTTACTAATAGTCCATGAGGGGGAATAAATACTTTTAAGTCATCTAATGATATTGCTAGAGACCCCCTCAATCTAGACATTAGAATAGTTTAACTTCCTCGTAAGCTTCAAAACCTAATAAGCTCCCATCACCTCAACAAGGTGGTTAATATGTATTCCCAAGGGGAGTGCCATAGCTACCAAACATAGGCCCTTTCCATCTCTTATCACTGGCCCACACTCAGATAGCCTTGGGTTACCGTTGGATGCCCTATCAAAGTTAATCTTAACCCAACCAATAGGAGGGAAGTTATAGATACAACCTTCTCTAACATTCTTGGAAGGCCAATTGAGATTCACCATGTAGAGATCCCCTAGTTGGATGATACTCTAATACATAAGAATCCCCTTCATAGTAGTGATAGCATTGGCATTCTCCCAAAAATCTCTACAAATATTTTGAAATACAATATCAGAGGGGAGAGTCATATCCTTAAAGATACAATTATTATGCTCCTTACAAATTCCTCAAAGAAAGTGAGGTAGGATGAGGGACCAAATATATTTCATAGCCTTGTTAGAACTAGGACAACACCATTTCCTAAAGAGGTCTTGAACAGAATTAGGGAGAACCCAACATAAGTTGAAGAACTACATAATTTTTCTCCAAACATAGGCAAAGAACGAATAATGAATAGCTAAATGATCTACATATTCCTCTTCCTCTAGACAAAGGCAGCCCCGATTGGAAATTAAAAATCCTCTATGACACAAATTGTCAGTATTTAAAATTTTATTTTGCAAAAGAATCCAGAAAAACATATTCAGCTTAGGGATAAGGCTAGGAAATTGGGCCTTAGACCAGCAAGGCAAGGGTTCCTGAGTCTTGTCCAGTAAAAGAATAGTAGAGGCCACAGTGTAATAACAAGTGGGGGAGCCCAACCAAATGATATTTTCTTCCACCTTAGGGCATAAGACCACAGAATGGAGAGCCTTATGAAGGGGAAGGAGGGCATTGTTCACCCCCTGAAGATCCACCCATTGGTCAGAGCCCCAGTAGTCAACAACAAATGTGCCAAATTTATTTTTACAGTCCTAAATGAAAGTCATGAAGGAATCCACTTCACTCAAGGGGGGTATCCCAAATCCATTTATCCTCCCAAAACCATAATTTTCTCCCATTCTCAACTTTCTAGGCAGCACCAAGGGCAACAATGTTCATAGCCTTCCAAACTTGGTTGCAAATTTTGGATCCCAAGGGAGTGTCTTGAGATTGGAAGAAATGACATCTATGAGAGCAAGATAAAAGATACTTACTTCTCGATATAGAATTCCATTCCGAAGGCCTCTCATAAATTCTCAATATTTTCTTAGTAAGAAAGACATTGTTAAGAGATCTAATACATCTCAGCCCCATGCCACCCTGTCTTTTAGGTTTACAAACTTTATCCCAAGAAATTAGGGAGATTATTTTCTTGTCTTCCACCCCGAACAGAGGAATATTTTTTAAATTCTTTCAATGGCCTCAACATACTTGGTTGGGATTCTAAACAATCTCTAAGCATAAAGCGGGAGGCTTTGCAGAGAGGATTTTAAAATTTGGACCTTACCAACTTGAATCAATAGAGATCCTTTCTAGCCAATGAGCTTCCTATTAAATCTTTTCACCAAAGAGTCCCAGAAAGAGTTTGGGGGATTCAATCCTAAAGGAAGGTCAAGGTAGGAATCTAGAAGCACATTGACCTGACACCCGAGGATAGTCACAATCTTATGTTGTCTTTCCACGAGGGTATTAATAAACAATAGAGAAATTTTAGACCATTTGATCAGCTTCTTTGACACACAACTATAGCTATTTAAAGAGTTCTTCAGAAATTTAGCCTCCTTTATGGAAGATGATTCCATTAAAATGGTGTCATCCACAAATTGTTGATGAGAATATACAATATTGGAAGAGGATGGGTTGATACCAATAATTTTCCCTTCCTGAATCAACTTATCAATGTATCTACCAAGGTAATCTTCCATAATAACAAAAAGGACCAGAGACATGGGATCCCCTTGTCTAAGGCCCATGGAAGATCTGAAGAAAGGAAAAGGGGGTCCATTAACCAAAATCAACAAAGAGGGGGTCGAGACCAATTGATTAATGAGTTGAATAACTTTGTTGTTAAAACCAAATTCCTTAAGGATTTTGAACAAGAAATTCCAATCAACCCTATCATAGGCTTTAGAGAGGTCCAACTTCATGAGAAAACCTTGCTTTTTAGAAACCTCTAGGGAGTGAATTTTCTCATGAACAGTAATAGTAGAATCCAAAATCTCCCTCCCAGGAACAAATCCATTCTGATGGGGGATATGAGTAAAGAAAGGAATTTAAGGATCCTCAAGGTAAGAACTTTGGAAAATTTTATAGAAAGAGTTGCATAAGCTAATTGGATGAAATTTTTCCAAAGAATCTACACCATCCCTCTTAGGAATGAGTACCATAAAAGTAGCATTAAGTTCCTTTAACATATTTCTGGCTCCAAAGAACTCCTTGACTCTGTTAGCAACATATTTTCTGATAATGCCCCAGAAAAGTCAGAAGAAGATAATAGGGAAACCGTTAGGGCCTAGAGCCTTGTTACCTTCAAAAGAGAAGACCACAAATTTAACCTCTTCCTCGGTGGGAATCATAGCAATAAGATGATTTTGTTTCTCCCCAATAATCTCTGGGATGCCCCCCAAAAAATGAGCTTGAGCCGAGGGATCAAGATTATCATCCATCGAAAGAAGGGAGGAAAAAAAGTGGGAGGCTTCCTTCCTTATATCTTATTCCTCCTCAGAAAAGCTCCCATTGATAGAAAGACAAGAAATCTTGTCATTTGTAGTATGTTTCAAAGTGGTCATGTGGGAAAATTTGGTATTTTTATCACCAGCTAAGATCCACAGGGAATGGGATCGTTGTTTCCAGAACACCTCCTCCTTGAAAATAATATCATGACATTTCACTAAAATTATGTTTTCAAAATCAATAGATACAATATTATATCCCTCAGATTGAATCCTATCCTACACCTCTTTTAGTTCTTGTTTGGTAGTCTCTTTAATCATAAAAATATCCCCAAAAACCTGTTTGTTCCATTTTTGAATACCTTAACAAATATAAGTTTCTTGACATTTTTTAACATAGTATAACCCTTCACTAGAAAACTCCACCAATCCCTAATACACAAATCAAGATTAGGATGGGAGGTCCACATCTTCTCAAATCTGAAAGGAAAGTTATGCTTTCTAGAGATTGGGTCAACCAGAAATGAGATAGGAGAGTAGTCTGAACTAATCCTAGAAAGAGAAGTCAAAGAGAAGTGATGGACTCTATACTAGTCGTTATAAATTAAAGAATGATCAAGGAGGACTTGGGTAATCTCATCCCCAACTCTTTGATTAGACCAAGTGAAGCTAGCACCTTGTAGCTCCAAATCATGAAGGGCTTGATCATTGATGAAATCCATCAAATCTAGATGACTATCCAACTGGGAGGAAACCCCACTATATTTCTCTTTCTCATCAAAAGGGTATTCAAATCTCCCATAGCTACCCAACTATCATTGATAAACTGATTTATGCAATCTTCCAATCTTTTCCCAAAAAAAAATTCTACCAAGCCTAGTATTGGGGGCATATATGTTTGACAGAACCCACGAGGTACCATCTTTGAAATGATTAAATCTAACTGAGATCGGGTTGTCCTCTAAAGACAAAATTTCCCTTTTGATATGATTTTAGTTCCAAAGAGTAGCCCCTCCTGATGCACCATCATAACTCCCAACAACGGACACCATAGTGCTTGAAAATTTGATTTTATCAACCTTTTCCTTAGTGATTTTAGTTTCTTGAATCATAACAATGTCAGATTTGTGGTCCCTAACCAGGTTCCTAAGAACATCTTGTTTATGAGGCCCATTTAGGCCCCTAATATTCCAAGAAATGATTTTCATTTTTTACTTGGACTACATACCTCATGGATGGTCTTTTATGTACCATCAACAATATTCTTTCGAGCTTCTTGCTCCCTTTTCCAGTTGGCATACTTTCTACTTGGAGAGGAGCATGGGGCTCCCACATCAACTTTATCTCTATTTCTGGTGTTGAAATCTAGTTGAGGGGTAGATTTGGGTTGTTGATAATGTTTAGAAGTACCCCCCCCCCCCTTTCTTATCAGGGATAGTCATAAAAGGAACCTCCTNGGGGTAGATTTGGGTTGTTGATAATGTTTAGAAGTCCCCCCCCCCCCCTTTCTTATCAGGGATAGTCATAAAAGGAACCTCCTACTCTTGCACTAGCTCAGAGGTGTCCAACCTAGGCTGAGCCATCTTGGCATTATTCTCAATGGCTTCTTCATCTCCCTATTTTGTTTTTATCTTAGATATGGACATAGGAGGTGAGTCAACCTTAGGAAATGTGGATTTCACCACATCTCCTCAACTAATAGAAGTCAAATATAAGGTGGTAGTACACCCCAGAATGTTACATGGCTTGGCATCCTCAATGCTTAAATGGCCCGCCTCCTCTTCATAAAATGAGTTGGACTCTTAATTTTCATTAGTGTCCTTGTCTTCTTGGATTTCCCCTTCCTTAATAAGATCTTCCTAAATAGGAGAGGACAACCTCTCCTCTCCTCTCCTTTTTTCTTTTCCTCGTCAATCTTGAGGTCCCTTTGGTAGGATATCACATCCACATTCTCATCCTGATTCACCTTAAGAAGAGAATAAAGGGAATGAGGGAGACCATGTTAGGATTCACCTGGTTGTCCCCAAGAACATTATTTATTTGGGGATCTCCATTCTCCTTTTGATTATCCCCACTCTTATCTACTTCCTTCACAATACGTTGCTTTTTATTTGTCATGGGTTTCTTTTCCTTCTCCTTTAGGGGGAGAAAAGGGCATTTTTTTGCCCAGGGGCCCACTTTTTTGCATTGGAAGCAAGCAAAGAGAACACCTTCAAACTCTATACGTTGGGTTCATTTCTCCAGTTTTGAGACAATCTCAGTGGTGGATGACATATATGTGTTCTAAAAACCCCCACACAAATTCTAGCATATGTAAGCCTCGTCCTAGCAACAGTCATTGGATCTATGGACAAAATCTCCCTAAACAATCTAGCTAGGCCACTAAAAACATCCTCAAACCATAACTCGAAGGGAAGACCTAGAAGCCTGACCCAAAGTAGCATTTGGGAAAATGAGTCATTAAATTCATATTTAGGGGCCCACTTGTGAAGAGAAAGCGAGGACATACCTACCATCCATGGCCCCCCGCATAAGACATTTTTTGGATCTTTCTCACAGGAAAAACTTAAGGAAAAGAAGCTCTTAGGCATCGTCAAAATTTTTACTTGCCATTTGAGGCTCTATTTTATTTTAGCAAAGGCTCTGACCACATCATATTTGGTCTTGGTCCCAAAAACTTCCCTACCAGGGGAGATATTATGATCAATCACTCGATCAGTGACAGAGATAGTGAACTTCCCATGGGCAAGGTCTGAAATGTTGCTCACCTGAGGGAAAGAAGACTTTCCACTAGGTTTGACACTAAAAAGTGAAGACCACGAACGTAGAGGCACATTATTATTCCCTTGATACGTTGGTCTTGATCTCCCCCAAGAAAAAGGCTCTCCCTTTGAGTCCTTGGGTCTGCCACCTCCCAGTGGGTCCCCATTGTCCAATTCTAAGACTCCCTCCTATCCCTTAGTTGTCCTTACTCCACCTTCAAGAGCCTGTGATCCCCCCTTTTCGCCTGCAATCAGGCTAGCAGAGTCA
>MU223501.1:2138205-2141486 GCA_018584345.1 Thuja plicata
TTCTTAGGGGTATATAAGCAACCTATTTCTCTTCATTTGGGTAGGCATTCAAAATAAGCCAAGAAGAATTCAATTTCTCTCCTACAAATTTGCATTTCAAGCATTCTCAAGTATCCAAGGCATCTTTTGAAGGCTATCGTCTCCATTATAGCAAGCTTCACTCCCTTATGAAGGCCAAGTAGAGGAGACATTAATTAATCAAGGAGATCATTCTTTCAAATATATGAATTTCAATGTGAATGTAGTTTTTCTTCACAAGGCAAGAGTCATTCAAGCATAACAACATTGGAGACTTGAGGTGTATTTAAAAATTTGTGCATTTGTGAAATACATCCTTGATTCTTGACTAGATTTTTTTAAGATATAAAAATGATATTCAAGCAACTTACATGCATATTCATACATATTACAACATCAAGTTCATTTATGAAGGTGTAAATATTTACATGTCATATCTAATATTTAATTTACATCAGCAAGTTTTCCTTTCATGCATATTTCATTTCTATTTCAATGTTGATTCCTCAACCGATATTTGACTGAGACAAACCCCTTTCTATACAATGTTTCCCTTCTTTTTTTTTGTGCAAGTATTGGTGGCACTCGCAACAGGATCAAATCTGGGAAGTTTTGGGCTTCGCAACACAAATCCATTCAATACACTTGACTCCTCGCGGATCAAGCCATGTTTCATTCCTATCTATCACTAGTTTTTAACTCCATTGACTTCTTTTTTGATCTCATTCGTGGTAGTGTTCAATTCAATTTCAAGTTTATATCATTTCTACTATTTCCTTCTTGTTTATATCTATTTCACATACTTGCATATTCATAAACTTCACCTACTATTATTTCTATTGTTTCCTTAGTAGTTGTTTCACATCCTCGCTATTTTTTTGGATTCCTTGACATTCAATTCACTTTGACTTTTATATTCTTTCTATATTATCTTTGTTATTCAATTAAATTCCACTTATCCATTCTTTCTATTGTTGCCTTGATGTAACCCACAAACAGTGAAAGTGGAACCCTTAGACAATTAGATTGCAACCACTACACACACTCACACACAAATTTATTTATTTATTATTTCTGTTGTTACCTTTATGTAACCCTCAAATAGTGAAATTGAAACCCTCATACACTTAAATTGAATATATATATATATATATATATATATATATATATATATCAACATGTGTGTACATATCTATGTATGTATGTGCATATGTGTGTGTATTTGTATATATGTGCATGTATTTATATATTTGTTGGTCACCCTTATGTCAAAAAATGTATTGGTTTGCCTTATATGCAAATGTATTAGTTAACCTTCTAGTAATTTGTATATTTATGTCATCTACACATTATCTCTTATAATGAATTGGATGTCCCTTATTAATTCTTTTCATTTTTGTAATCACTTGTAAAAAATTTGTAAACATTTGTTCACTTCTAATTCACACATTTCCATGAATTTCCATTATGACGTATCAACATGTGGTTCCATCATGTCACTATTATAGTTAGAAATCAATAATTTTGTAGCTTTATTACTCAAGCTCCATAATTCATTTTCCGCTGAAAAAATAATGCTTTGAAGAAAGGAAAAACTTCTTACACAGCAATAGTTGTATCATAAAGGCGAATTGAGTCATCATAACTAGCTGTAACCAAGAGATCTTCCTTTCAATGGAAATCAAGGGAGCTGATTCTGCCCTTCTGAAAGCAACAAAAAAAAATATTGTAAATAAAATCGAAAATGAGAATCGATTCTTAAGAACTTTGAACTGTATGAAAGAAGCCAAACTACTTTCTACCCATGTACACAATAAATATAGCAGGCTACCAGAAACTGCAAATTATTTGTGACTCGATCATGAATTCATGAATGACATTTAAAAGGTTTAATGAGGTAATATACAATCAATTAAATTTTTTATTTTATTTTATATGTATTGTTCAATGTCTTGATCTAATCTGAGACGTGAAAGGACAAACACTATTCATTCACTATATTTCAAGTTCTACTATAACATTACAAATGGAGAAACTGAGGTTACAATTACCTATATGGATTGATGAGATAAAAAGACCATTTTCCTCCCCTGTTCAGTTCAAGGAAGAGAGGGGTTTTGCAAATGTATATTTTTGAATCAGACTTAGATGCATCTCACCACTACCAAACAATCAACACAATGAACACAAGCCCGACCAACAACTACTCACAAGCTCAATCCTACTACCCTTTAGGAAGTAGTCTTTCTTGCATTTTTACTTGTTCTTTACTTGATACCACTTAAATTGAATGTATTCAATCTTACTTAATTGCTAAGTGGAATTGGATATGGTGTATTCATCACATAAGTTTATAATACATTAATTTTAGCTATCAATTATAAAACTAAGAAAGACTAATGAAGAGCTTAATTGTTTATTGTGGACTGATACTTGATAGAACAAGGATTTAATTGTTGGTTTTATTAATTTGAATTAATTCAAGATTTAAGTATTGCTTGGAAATAAATGCAAGGAAATAGACAAACTTATAATAAACATGAAAATTGTAGAAATAATGTTAAGCACATTTATATCAGGTGAACTATAAAAGATGAGGCAAGATGAAACCATATGATTGGTACCATGCCATACCATTAGTTTATTGAGATAAAAATTATGATTGGTACCATGCAATGCCATGATTGTATAAAGTAATTGTGGGCTCCTAAGCTTGGCCCAAGGCACTTTTTTTTTATCAGCAACATAGATTGTTGAGGTGACAACCCCAAATCAAAAGTTATTTCCATGACTTAACAATTTGCATTTACCAACACTACAATTGGAACCCTTGATTCCTAACATTGGAAATGAAATTGGAAATCCTTAAAAATAAAATTAAATCCCTAAAATAGATAACTTAAAAATGTTGTACATTGAATTCAGTTTTCTATACCCTTACTAACTATTTTACATCCTCATGTTTTGTATTATTTCTATGTTATCCTTGTTTGTTTGATTCATATGCACTTACCAACACTACAATTGGAACACTTGATCCCTAACATTGGAAATGAATTCGGAAACCCTTAATAGTAAAATTGAATCCCTAAAATAGATAAATTGAAATTCTTGTACATTGAATTCAATTTTCTATACCCTTGCTGACTATTTTACATCCTCATGGTTTGCATTCTTTCTATATTATCCTTGATGTTTGATTCATTTGCAGTTACCAACACTGAAATTGGAACCCCTTGACCCCATATATATATATATATATA
>MU223501.1:2184937-2212392 GCA_018584345.1 Thuja plicata
ATTATATGAGATGCAGGTAGTGATGTGATATGATGTGCATTGGTTTACTTGCTATATGTATGAGTTTAAATGATGTGGTTTTAGATGATGAGATGTATATGCAGTATGATTCCTATGATGCCAACTTGTAGATTGATGATTTAGTTTCCTATTATACTGACATTCTTATGCAGGATGGTGTATATGAGATGCATGTTTATATGAGATGTTTCTAGATGCATGTGATTTATGATTTACCATGTATGCAACTTCTATGTTTTTTTTTCATTTTCTGATGCACTTAAATGGAGTGAATGCAATCTATTATGCACAAAATATCTGAGTAGTGCATGTGTTAATTAGAAAGAAGTTAGTTTGGATAGATGTTCTCTGAGATTGATCTAATAGAATGGAATGATAGAAAGGATTTTTTTTATTTTTTATTTTTTTTATTTTTTGATAGATATGAATTGATAGAAAGCATGAGTCTCCCAAGTTGTTTCCCCTGTTTCCAATATTTGTCATCATTGCATCTTTTTTGTATTTTCTAAAATTCTGAAGAGAGTCCAATGTATCCAGATCACATACCACCTGGATAACACCATGACCTCTTGATAAGCGGAAGGAGTAGAGAAATTGAATAGAAAGAGAATGTAGTGCACCCAAATAGTGACCATCTAGGTTCAGCTATGTTCCCTGTTTGAAAAGAAAGAGAGCCAAAAGCACCCAGATATTGACCATCTGGATACCACTTTGTCCTTTGAATTAACTAAAGAAAAGAAACCAAGATAGAACTCCTATGCACCTAGAGTCCATTTGGATAACACCGTGAGCTCTTTATTCCAAAGAAAGGGAAAGCCAAAGCAAACAAGATAGAACTCCTATGCCCCTAGAGTCCATCTGGATAGCATTGTGAGCTCTTGATTGCAACATAAAGGGAAAGACTATAGAAACCAAGATAGAACTCCAACACACTCAGAGTCCATCTGAATAGCGCTACAAGCTCTTGATTCTATAAACCAAACAAGTAAATAAAATAGAAGGAATGTCCAATTCTTTCCTAGGGTTAAGCTCAGATCGTGGAACTACATGGCTTCCAGATAAGTGACAGTGCCTACCGCATTTATCCTAAATCATCATGGCCCTAAAATCAAAGTGAACATTCAATAGACAACAATGAAAGAAAATAAGCCATGATCTATCATAGCTACTCTCCTCACATGGTGGATCCTGGAGTAGCGTAAGAACATAACTGTGAAAAATAGACTGACATCTGACCTACTTGACTGACCTAGTCAACATTTTTGGTTGGTTCCTTGATGAAGTTTGATTCTCTTGATTGGGTCAACTCTTTGGATAGGCTTGATTGGCTTGATTGCTTGAGTGTGTCTGGTTTCAGTAATAGATTACTCATATAAGACTGACCTGTCTGGTTTGAGCATATCCATCACTGTGTAAGACAATTGATATTATTTGATTGATTGATTGTGATCATGTTGGCATCTGATCAAGCTGTGTCAGATGGGCCCCATGCTGGTTCTCAAAGCTTGTGATTGTGACAATTGATAGCTTGGCTTGGTCGCCAGTTGTTTGCTGATAGGTTTGATAGATTGATAAAACTGTGTTAGATGAGCCCAATGCTGATTTGCAAAGATTATGATTATGACATTGATTGATTGGGCATGATTTCCCTTTGCTCTCTTGATAACCGAGTTGGTTTTATTGCTTTGGATTTTGCAAATTTTTGAATGTTTTTTATGAAGATTGACTTTCCTCTTGATTTTTTGATGATTTTTTAAATTTTTTTAAGGACATTTTGAATCGCCCCCTAGTCTGGTGGACCAGTATTAACCATGGGTAAGTGCTTGGTGCTCAGAGGGGAGTGTGCTTCTGGATATAGCTTGGGTAGTTAGTCTTGCATTTGAAGTGTGCTCAAGCTTTTGATCTTGGAGTTCTTTGATGGTGAAGCTGGATTTGAAACTTGGCGCCTGTTTGCCAAGTTTTCACCAAGGTACCTACTCAATAGTGCCTATTTGTCAGGTTTTCACTAAGAGAGTGATTTTGTTTCTCTTTAATTTTTTTCTTTTTTTAGTTTTTTGTTTGTCACCAAGGCGCCTAATAACCAGGTTTTCACAAAGGTAACATTTTGTATTTTCTAATATATTTTTTTGGTATTTTCTAGATATGTAGATAGGTGCCTTAACCATAGAGACATCAAGGGTAGAACCTCTTGAGGTGCATGTTGTTGATGTATCCGAGGAGCTGATCTCCTTTTGGTTTTTCCAGTATGAATGCCCTAATCTGGGTAGAGCTAACAATGACAAATGGTGCTAGCCAGTTAGGCTTAAACTTTTTGGGTTTGACTCACTCTGCTTGGTTCTTTTGATTTTCCATGAGGATGAGGTCTCCTACCTCAAATGTTCATGGCTTCACCTTCTTGTGATAGTTTCTTCTAAGGCAAGTCTGATAGCCTTGTAAGTGGTCGAAGGCATGTTGTTTTCTTTCATCTAGTAACTCTAGTTCACTGATCCTTGCTACTTTGTAGTCTTCATCTGTAATCAGGTTCTTCAATGATATCCTTAGGGATGGGATTTCCACTTCGAGGGGTAATACCGTCTCTGATCCATAGACTAGGGAGAAATGAGTGGGTCCTGTAGGTGTTCTCACACTAGTTCTATATGCCCATAATGCGAGACTAATCTGTAAATGCCAGTCTCGCCCTGATTCATTCACTGTTTTCTTCAAGATTTTCAAGATTGTCTTTTTTGTAGCTTCGGCTTGGCCATTCCCTTGAGGATAATAAAATGAGGAGAACCCTTTCTTGATATGGAATTGTTCACATAGATCTTCAACATCCTTATTTTGGAAAGGTGTACCATGATCTGTCAGGATAGTTTGAGGGTTCCTGTATCGACAGATAATGTGGTTAAGTATGAACATTGCTATTTTCTTTCCAGTTATGTAAGTGAGAGGAATTGCTTCCACCCACTTGGTGAAGTACTTTGTTGCTACTATGATGTATTTGTGTCCATTTTCTGAAGAAGGTTTAATTTTTCCCACTAGGTCAAATCCCCACATGGAAAATGGCAATGGTGACGTGATAGGATTTAGTTCTTGGGTTGGTGCATGGATGAGGTCTCCATGAATCTGACATTGTCTACACCTTTATACATGTTTTTGTGCATCTGTCTCTACTATGGGCCAATAGTATCCCATGCAGATGATCTTCTTAGCTAAGTTGTTGCCACCTCTGGGGGTTCCACAAATTCCTTCATGTACCTCGTACAGAGCTCTCTAGGATTCCGTGGAAGTGAGACATCGTAGTAGCATTCCATCTAGACTTCATCTATATAAAGTAGTTGAGAGGATGGTATGCCTAGAGGCTTGGCAGATGAGGGACTTTCTCTGGTTCCTAGACAAGTTGGGAGGTAAGACACTATTTTTGAGGTAGTTATAGACATCTTGGTACCATGGGTTTTCAAGACCACCAAGGATGCATGTTGATTCTGTGATGGATGCTTGATGTGATGGCACCATGAGGTTCTCTACTTGAAACTGGAATCTTGTTTCATTGTCTAGCATATCAATCAATGATGTTATGATAGTCATCACATCTGCAACTTTGTTCTATGCTCGTGGGACTTGCTCGAAGAAGATGTAATGGAACTTGGTGTGTAGTGTTTCCATATGTACTCTGTATGGTATGAGCTTCTCATCTTTGGTCATATAATCATTGTTGACTTGACTGGTGACCAACTGCAAGTCTCCAAAGACCTTAAGGTTCTTGATTCTCCATTGAATTGCTATCTTTAGACTGATGACCAGTGCTTCATATTCTGCTATGTTGTTTGTGCATGGGAAGTTGAGTCTGGAAGACTTTGGAAATCTAGAGTGATAAGCACTATCCCTGCCCCTGCACCTTGGTTCATGCATGACCCATAAAAATAGAGTTGCCATACCTTGATTGATGGTTGTAGTGTCATAATAGATTCATCAAGAAAGTCAAAAATAATAGGCTGATGGTCTTGAATGGGTGCCTCTGCTAGTTGATCTGCGATCACTTGCCCTTGGATGGCCTTTCTATCTACATACTCAATGTCAAAATCACTTAAGATCATTACTCAATTCACAAGTCGTCCGGTGAGTGATGCTTTGCTTAGGAGGTATTTTAAAGGATCAACATGTGCGATCAACTTTGTTTGGTGACTCAACATATAATGTCTCAGCTTCTGGGAAGCAAAAACAAATGTAAGACATATAGTTGAGTTCATATCCTACCAATGTTCTACTTAGATAGTAGATGGCCCTTTCCTTACCTATGTCATCATGTTATGCCAAGAGTACACCTAATGTTGACTCTGTTGCTAAGATATACAAAAGCAATGGTCTACCTTGAACTGGTGGCACCAATATAGGAGACTTGAGGAGGTAGTCCTTGAATATTTGGAATGCTTGTTCACATTGCTCTATCCATATGAATTTGATGTCTTTGTGCAGTAGATGTTGGAATGGGTGGCACTTGTCTGCTAGCTGAGCTATGAAGTGTCTAATTGATTGGAGCCTTCTGTATAACCCTCTTAGTTGCCTCAGGTTTGATGGTGGAGGCATGTCCAATATTGCTTTGACTTTTTGTGGGTCTACTTCAATGCCTCTATGTGACACTATGAACCATAGTAGATTTCCTGTTGTGACACCAAATGCACATTTCTTTGGGTTTAAACAAACTTTGTATTTCTGCATTCTATCAAAGATTGGTCCCAATACTTGTAGGTGATCCTTGTGAAGCATTGACTTGGCTAGTATGTCGTCCATGTAGTCTTCCATTTTTTTGTGGATGGGATCATGAAATATAGTTGTCATAGCCCTTTGATATGTCACGCTAGCATTTTTGAGACCAAACGACATGGCATTCAAATAGTAAGTGCCCCAAGGACATGTGAAAGTTGTTTTATGTTGGTCTTTTGGTGCGATCTTTGTCTAATTATACCCTGAAAAGCCATTCATGAGTGATAGCATTTGATGTCCAGCAATTAGGTCTACTATCATGTCAATGTTAGGTAAAGGAAAAAATCCTTGGGACAAGCTGTGTTGAGATCTCTAAAGTCTGTGCAAATTTGTATCTGACCACTATGCTTTGTAACTGGTACCAAACTAGATATCCAGTCTGTGTATGGTATAGGTATTATGAACTTAGCATCCAGGAGCTTCTTCAATTCTTCCTTCACTAACAATGCAACATGGGGATGCATCTTCCTTAGCTTCTACTTGATAGGTTTGGCGTTGGGTAGCAACGGGAGATGATGTAGCATGAAAACTGGATCTAATCCTGGCATATTTGAGTATGACCATGTGAAGTTGATCATCCTTGCTTTAAAGAAGTTGATAAACTATTCTCTCTCCTCAAGGATGAGTGATTTTCCCAAGTATATGTTCTTTGGGTTCTTGTCATCTCCCAAATTGACTTCCTCTGTTTCTTTTTCTAATAATGTCAATTTTTCCTCTGTCAAGGGGAGGAGTTCTTTCTTTCCATCTTCTAGCGCCTCAGTGAGGTTTTTGCTAGAAGATACGTCTTGTTTTAGCTTTTTATCATTCGTTTGTTCTTTTTTTCTTTTGTGGATTGGAAAGAGGAGCTGCCTCCCCAAAATATGTCACTATGTCGAGGTCAATGGAGAAGCCTTCCTCATGGTCTCTTGATGGAATGCCTTTCCTAAGTCCCATGAAATCAGCAATAGCCTCATCGTTCTCGAAGACATCTAAATCAGGGGGTTCTTGTTGATCCCACTCTATTAGCTCTAGGTGTACAAGACATATACTTTCGTGGTTGTCTGACTCTAGTTGACTGAAAGGGACTACAGATATGGTTCCTACAAAACTAGACTGTGATGTGCACGCACCACTTGAGGTTTAATAAATGACATGCTTATCTATGCAGGGTTGTTTGGCAATGGACAATTGGTCAAATAAGTCTTCTAGGTTTATGATAGTGTCTGGCCAAGGGGAATAATCTAGGATCAACGGTTCAGAGTCGTGAAGGGATCTCCACTCGTACTCATGGGAGTCAGTCTCAATAGAATTCTTGTCAGATGTCTCACTTCCTGCGTTATCATTGATTTCTATGTGGAGGTCTATTCAAGTTTGTGTGGTTCCCTCTTCGGCAGGAAACAACTATGCTAATATGTTGCTTATCAAGACATGTTCTATGTTGTGCCCCCGGTGCATCTCTGCTATTTGTTCCTGATCAACTTGGATGTCTTAGATCACCAGATCGGTTCTTTGTTGTCCATAGGCCAACCCTCTCTTGTTTCTCTTGGTAGGTGGGAGAGACAATTCCATTATGCCTTGTTGTCTTTCCCCCATCCAAGTTGTACCATCATACCTGAATCTTTGTAACATTGTATAACCATTACCATAGTTCAACAGGGGTAGGGTTTTTCAGATTGTCTCTTGTGGGTCTTGGTATAACCATGTACTGATATCTTGTTCAAATGGATTTTCTTCCGCTATGTCTCCCCATCTGACAAAGGTTGTGGGTAGGCATCTGAATAGAATAAGCTGTGGAGTTTTTGTTGTAATAACAGGTTGTGGCATGCCATAAGTTCTCAGGCTCTAAGGCATGTGCGTGATGGTGAAAGCCTCTTCATATCTGTACTCACCACAACCTTTATCAGTGATGGATATTTTGCCCGCTTTCTGTGTGACATCCTTAGGATTTGAATCTGAAGAGGAGGGAATACTTGCATCTTGGTTAATGGCTATCTTTCTGGCTGTCCATGTGACATCCTTAGGATTTGAATCTGAAGAGGATGGGATGATTGCAACTTGGTTTGAGGGTACCTGGTTATCAGTGCTGATTTGGATAGCATTATAGTATTGGAAAGGATTGGGATCTCCCTCTATGATGATTTCCTCTCCCTGGTGTGGGAACTTGATGCATTGATGGTATGTCAAAGGTACGGCTTGCATTTCATGTATCCAGGGTCTCCCTAGTAGCATGTTTTATCCCAACTCAAGGTCTAGGATCTGGAAGGGAGTGTTTTTGACCACTGGACCAATATGGACATGTAGAATGATAATACCTTTAGAGGACCTTTCCTCTTCATCATAAGCTCTGATATTTATCCTCCTTGTGACATCAATGCTTGATTCTGAATAGCCCAATTGCTTGATTAACTTGAGAGTACATATTTTTAACCCAGCTCCACCATCAACAAGGACCCTATGGATAGCGCTTTTGTGGACCTGGACAAGTAAGTGCAAAGGATCATTATGCAGGGGTTTATGCGATGGCACATCATGGTCTATGAATGTGGCATGTTTGTTAGAAGCTATATGGTTAACCATTGTTTGGAAGCTCTCGAGTGTTATGTCCCTTGGGACAGCTACATTCTGAAGGCCTTGGTCAAGTGCAAGTTTATGCTATGGAGATATGCATAATAGGTCAAACATGGAGATCTGGACAGGTGTGCACTTTAGTTGATCCACTATGCTTGGTTGTGGATCTGAGTTTGCTTTAGGATTGGCAGATATAGTAGATGAGGATGGTACTCCTTGCAAGATGACTCTGGCATGATGTGTTTTTACATCACATTTATTACCTTGGTCTTTGATAGTGATAGTACCCACATGGCTATCTGAAGGATTGAGGCAATTGATAACATTATCATTGTTGGCATATGTATAGTTAACTTGTTTTTCCTATCCACCAGACCTGGAGGCTTTTCCCTTGTTGTGATCATGAAAGGTATCATTGAAGATAGTGTGATCAGTTGTGCCTTTGGTTTGGGTATTTGTTACATCGATGGCCCCTGTGTCAATTAGGTCTTGGATAGCGTGTTTCAATCGATAATAGTTAGATGTTATATGCCCTTTCACCCGATGAAACTCATAGAAATCTGTGTCATTATACCACCTTGATTTGTTTTCATCATGTTAAAAGTCCCTAATTTTGGGGAGAGTGATAGTGTTTGATTGTATCAATTTGCGTAAAGCTGATTCTATCGGCTCTCCTAATGGTGTGAAATCTCATTGCTGGAATTGGAACTGTGGTCTGCGTTGATTTTGTTGTTGACTGTTTGACACAGTGGCCACTTGTACAGGGAGAGGTTGGTTTTGGGTGTATGCTTGTTGAGTGGGCCTTGTGGGTTATTGGTTGGCCGTAGGTGCGCCTTGTAGTGACACCTTAGGTTGTGCATAGTTGACTATCTTCACATCAATGACACCATCACTAGTGACATTTTTGTTTTTGTTCCACCACTTAGCTTTGTTCGTTGCATTTTTGTTTGTATTCATTTATGTTGGATCTACAAGGATTCCTCATTTGACTAAGTTCTACTCACAACGAACTCCCCATTCGATGAGTTGTGTGAAGTTTGGAGCTAACTGTAATTCTGTTGTGAATGACATGTCTGGAATTAGATTGTCAACAAACATGACTATTAGGTCTTGTTCACGCACATCATATGTTATGCGGTTTTTTGTATTCCTCCATCTCTATAGGAACTTCACAAAAGACTCTCCATCCTTCTATTTGATATTGCAAAGGTCCTTGATGTTGACCTTGTGCTCGATGTTATGATGGAAGTGAGCTATGAACTTTTCAGCCAGTTCACCCCAAGACTGAATGCCATGAGGTAAATGTGAGAACCATTCCATTGCTAGTCCGGCCAAGCTTTGTGGGAACATTCACATTAAATACATCTCATCATGGGCGAATTCGATGCAACTAGAAAAAAACTCTCAGATATGTTCAATAGGGTTGGTATTGCCCCTATATTTGTCAAATTTTGGTACCAAGAAGTGATTTGGGAACGAAGACATGTGGAGAGAATGGTCAAAGGGGTATGGGTATAAATCCTCTGCAATGTAGGATTTAGTTTTCCCCTGATTTTGCATATCCATCATTTGGGTTTGAAGGGTTTGCATTTGTTGCATTAACATGTCTATTTGATATTGAGGTTGGTGTGTGAGGACATTCCTCTATGCTGTAGTGGGTATGAGGTTGCGCCTCTATGTTCCTTGAGTAGGAACATAGGATTTCATCTTGGGGACTTGATACTAATTTCCCATCAAGTGATTTGGAAATGGGGGCACATGAGTAGCCCATGGTGGGTTTTGATGTGTTTGCTATTGTGATTGAAACTGGGGTTGATATTAATGTTGCTGAGGTTGGGGTTGAAGCTAGGGTTACAATTACTGAGGTTAGAATTGAGGCAACTGAATCTGGGGTTGTTGTTGCGGGGGTTGGTTTTGAGGCAACTGAAGCTGGGGTTGCTATTGTTGGGGTTGGATTTGAGGCAACTGAAGCTGGGGTTGTTGTTGTTGGGGTTGGATTTGAGGCAACTAAAGCTGGGGTTGTTGTTGCGGAGGTTGGATTGATGTCAGAATGGGCAGAGGTGTAGCCTGGGGTGGGCATTGAATGTAATTCATACCTGCAGGGATGGATCCGTGTGGGCATGAGGTGTTGATCCCAAGACTAGTATGAGTTGACTGCAACAGCGACATAGTTTTAGAATAGTTGATGTTTGGTGTGATGGAAGGCATAGCTTGAGAGCTTGATTTCCCCAGCCATGTGATCGAAGGTGGGAGCATACTAGTAACCATAGGTGTACTCAGTTGCAAGCCTGTTATGCTTTGAGTAGAAGATGTGCTAGCCTAGTTTGTGCCATTGGTTTGACTGGGTATTGTCTGTGTTCACCAAAATGTATGCCTCCTTAAGTCATGATCCATGGTTCCCAAGCTTTCCAAAGGCTAAGGTTAGTAGCAAAGGTTTTACAATGATATAAATCCAATACACAAAGACTACTAAAATGAATAACTTTGAAACATAACCAATAAAATGTACAAGAAATGAAAGGAAAACAAATGAATGTAAACCCCAAAGTGCTTGAAGCTTCTATTGTCTCTCTCTACTCCTTCTGAAACATTGTTCTTGATGCTTAGTATTGGTGTGGGCAGCGTCTATGACTTGAGAAGCATCGAGAATTTGATACTTGAAATGTGTGTGTCATCACAAGATGGCTTGAATGCTAGAACCAAGCTGATATAGTAATGGCACACGAGAGCTTGAAATCCTGGATCCTTCAAATGGTTATGAAGGGTTTATTATATAGGAATTGGGGATGAAATGAATGGTTGAGATCAATCCCAGAGATAGGGAGATGAACGGTTGAGATCAAAGGGAACTGGAGAAGCCATCAGTAAACTCCGCCTCTTCAATTTGTAAAGAGGAGACAAAGTTTGGTTGACTAAAGAGCTAATTGCGAGTTACCTTTTTGAACTGAAGAGGTGGGTGAAGTTACCCATGTGGACTGGAGAGGTGGGTGAAGTTACCCATGTGGACTAGAGAGGTGGGTGGAGTAACCCATGTGATCTGATTGGAGTTATGTCTTTGAAGATAAATGAATATTTAATTCACTTATTTAATTAAAGTTTTCAACATGTGAGATAATTGAATTCTTTTTTATTTAGAATTGCTTTATTGAGTGAAATTAAATTAATTTAATTGGAAGAATTTAATTAGTAAGTCTAAATATTTGAATTTAAACTATAGGAAATTGAGTTTAATTAATTAATGGTAATTAATCAATTAAGGTTAATTAATTAAATAAAATTAATTATTTAATTAATTTTGGGAATTTGATTAGATGATTTGGGGAATGAATTTAGAAGAAAATAGATGATTAATTAATGATTAAAAAACCAATAATTAATAGATGAAAATTAGTGTTTTTAATGTAAAGTCACAAGCATGTCCATTTTCGGGTGTCTATAGATATAGCCACCTGTCGATGTCTGGCTCCATTTCCTTGTTGTTTAGTATGCCATGAGACATGAATGATAAGGAGCCCACTTGTCTTGATTGTGGCTCACCTTGACTTTTTGTGTTTTGGCCTGATGATCGTCCTTGGGTGTGTGGCTCTGATGGTAGGGCTCCAAGTACAAATGTGTCTTATATGTTGTATTCTTCATAGCCCTGGTTGTTGATCTTGATGGTGGAAAGAGTGGATGAGAGGATAGTTTATGGGTCTACATGGGATCTGGAGGAACTGGCAACAAAAGTATTGAGTCAATTCTGGGACAATGATTGGAATGTGGGAAAGATGCTTCCAATGCACAACAGTATGCAAAGGGTTGGAGATATGCATGGATGGTGATTTCAGTGCCATTGTGTGGGAATTTGATGCACTGATGAAAGGTGGAGGGAACGGCTTGCATGGAGTGAATCCACAGACGACCAAGGAGAATGTTGAAGGGGAGGTCAAGATCAACAACATGGTAGATAGTATCTTGTACTGTAGGACCCAACTTGATGGGAAATGAGATGGTGTCTTCAGATGTGCATTCCAAATTATCATATGCCTTGATGGTAATGAAATCATTCATTACATCTACTTCAGTGTATCCTAGCTATTTGATGAATTTCAAATTGCATAAATTGAGGTTCGAACCATTATCTATCATGACCCACTTGATGGCAAAATCTTTAACCATGACGACGATGTGGAGGGGAAGGTTGTGGTCAGGTTCAAAGGATGGCATGTCTATTGGTTTGAAGAAGATTCCACAAGATGTGGATAGGTGTCCAAAAAGGTTTTTAAATTACGTAGGGTCAATGTCATTGGGGACACGTGATTCTTGTAGAGATTTATTGAGGATTTCTTAGTGGATGGGCGAGGTGTAGAGAAGGTCCAAGATGGAGATTTGGGCAGGGGTGTTCCAATAGGTTTTATTGTGTTCTAGCATATGGAGTGACACTAGCACTTGCAACCCATATTATTCCTCGGCGAGTGGTGATTGCACATTGACTATTTACGCCCTTGATATGAATGACATTGGCCGAGTAATTTACTTGGGATATGTAGTTGATGAGGTTGTCATAGTTGATATATGTATTTTTACAATCCTTTCTATTAACATTATCTCCTTGATTTCCCTTTCCTTGGTTGGAGGGTTGAGCGGGATTGGAAGGTCCTTTACCGAAGTTGTGTTTAGGAAACACATTTTGATAGATTTGAAGGCCCGTATTTGGTGATGGTTGGGTAGGAGAGTCTATTGTGATCTCTTCACAGTCGATGAGGTCTTGGATGTAGTGTTTCAGCTTCATGCACTTTATAGTGGTGTGTCCCTTAACATGAAGTTAGTCACAATATTCATTGTCTTTGAACCACATAGGCTTAGGTGTTGATTCATCAAATAGTTGTGTTTGTGGGTACACAATTAGATTAGCTTTATTCATTTTGTGGAAGATTACATCTATGGCTTCACCCAAGGGGGTAAACATGTGTTTTGGTACACTCTAGGCTCGAAGCTTTTCTTGTCCACGAGGGACCAATATGGCATTTTTTTGGTTCATGAGAGTTTGGTAGTTAGGTTGATAATGTGCTCTAGGAGGAGGATAGGTAGTCGTGACTTGCAGGCATACATTTTGTCGGTACATTGGTGCAGCTTGCTGATGCACAGGTGGCAGTTGCGGATATACTAGTGGTGTTTGATGATATGTTTGAGTGGGTGTGTTGGGGTCGGCCACAACAATCTGGACATGATTAGTATCAGTGACACCATTAGTCACAACACTCTTATTCTTGTTCCAATAACGAGATCGATCATTGTTAGGTATTTTGTGTTGGGTCTCTTTGTATAGCTTGATAGTTTTGTCGTTTATGAGACCCTTCTCAAGGTCCATTCCTTTTCCTCTTATTTCTTGGTATGTTTGCAGATAGTTCATGGGGATATGGTGCGCCAGTTTGGGATGAAGATTGTTAATGAATATCTTTATCAGATGTTTCTTAGGAGGTTGGTATGACAATCTTGTGGTGAAGCCCTGCCACCTCTGAAGGTATTCTGCCAGAATTTCACCTCCTTTTTGCTTAGAATTGTATAGATGTAGGAGGGCTAGTTCATTCTCAATGTGATGTGCCTACCGCGCTATAAATTTTTCTGAAATTTCTGCAAATGTTGTGATAGTGTTGTAGGGGATTTTGTAAAACCACTCAAGAGTTATCCCTCCTAGGCTTTTTGGGAAGAGTCGCATGAGAAAGTTATCATTGTATGGTACCTCTTAGCATGCCATGTAAAATTATTTAACGTGGCTAATGGGATCTCTCTTCCCCCTGTATTTGTCAAATTTGGGAGTCTCAAAATGTTTGGGGAAGGGTATGGTTGTAATGGATCGGTTAAAGGGATAGGGACACACTTCTTTGAATTTGAAGGTCTTGGTTTCAGTCCCTTCTTGGAGCTCTTTAAGAGCATTCTTTATTTATTTTCATTCTGTGTTGACATGTGGTGGAATGGGTGCCCCTGGTGTGTTGGAGCTATGCGCATGATATAAGTCAAATGGCATCAGGGAGTATAGGGGATTCTGTGGGGGGTATTATGGTGTATGGTAGAGGGATGGTCTGACTGCATAAGTGAGTTGTGGAGGGATTGTGGGTTGTTGAGGCTGGATATTGAAGGATCATTGTGGAAAGGAAGGTAGAGTTGGTGGTGGCTGCAATGACTATTGGTAAGTAGGCTGCACTAGTTGTAGATAAGCAGGTTGGGCTGGTTGTTGGTACACGGGTTGCATTGGTTGAGATGCTTGATATGTGGGATAGATGTATGATCGACCTATGTAGGTGGGTTTGGTGTTAGATATATTGTATGATGGATAAGCACTATTTTGGTTGATGCCAGGGTTGACACTTGTGGAAGTACTCGGCTGCTGGGAAGAGGGAATGATTGGTGCGGTGGCGGATGATGCGGTGGCGGATGATGGCATAGCTAGGTAGTTGGTGAATGTAGGTAGTTGGACTTGTGTTTGTTGGGTGAAAGGGTTGAAGATTTTCTGTTACGCTTGGGAGGTGGTTGATTTGGTGATGTAAGTGTGTGGGGATCCCAAGGGTCTATAGTGTTGCTTGGGAATAGTGCCAAGTGGAGGAGGCAACAGCTTGTGAAGTCTGTGAAGCTTGAGAAGCTTGTTGTGACGTGGATGCATGTGGTTGTGCTTAGATGCTGGATTGGGGTGTATTTTGAGGTGGCGCTATAGGTTGAGTATGGAATGTTGGACCTTAGGTGAACAAAGGCTGATTGAAGACTCCTATAGGTGGCATTCCTATAGTAAATTATGGTTGCTTTTATTGCAGTGGTGGAACAAGAGGGGAAATGATGTTGATGTGGAAGAGGCGGTGACTTGTGTGATTGGCAGTTGGAAAATGATTGGTTGAGTAGAAACGGGTTGGGAGGTGGTAGGTTGTGTAGTAGCCAAAGAGTTAGCAGTGGGTTGTGAGGTTTGGGTAACGATGGGTGGGATTGGTTGTGATAGTAGAGGTGGAGGATGATTAGAAGAGGAAGCTCCCAAAATGGAGAAAGGGGTTGATTGTGTTGTAGTATGTACAATGGTTTGGGTAGTGGTTGGTTGGAGTAAGTGAGGAATGAGTGAAGTGATTTGGGACATCCTTTGGCTTGGGTCAGTGATTTCCTCTACTACTGGTGGGAACATGTTGGCTTGGATTAGATAGGACGCGCTATGTGAGTTGGTCAAACTGGTGGAAGGGGAATAACTTCGCGTTGATAATTAGCAAGTATGGTTGCATTGTTGTGTCTGATTATCGCGTTGACCATGTGAGTGTGTCCAAGATGATTCATACATGCTTCCATAGAGCTAAGGGTAGGGACCTCGATGGGATCCACCCAAACATGTTCAACTTGTACTTGGTGTCTTGGGTTGAAAGAGACCATGGTGTTATTTGGATCTATTATTGGGCAGGGATGACTAGCGACAAGATTGGGATCCATATCCTTCCTCTTCTTAGATCAAGTTTCTGGTCACATGAAATGGATGTCCTAAAGAGATGCAAGATGCTAAGCGAAAGACAAGATTCCTAGGTGACTAAGGATGATGGTGCAATAATTTTGGGATTTTGATGTTTTTGGATGATGATGCTAATATGATGGGGGTGCCTTAAGGACCTAAGGATGACATGGTGTAACAAAGGATTATAATTTGATTTCCCTAATGCAAGCTTAAATGGATGTGATTGTGTCAACCTAAGACAAACTTGTGGTCTTCGAAGGACAAGATTCTTTGTCGATGCAAACCAACCTTTTGATCAAGGTGATCAGGCCACAAAGACAAGATGGGCTACCCTAAACAATGCTTAGTCAAGGGAGCTTCATGATTGTTGTTTTGATAAGATATTGGTACTATGCAAATCAAAAAGATATAACACCAAGTGAGGGATGTTTTTTGGATTTTTATTTCTTTTTTGGATGAGGCTATGACAAGGATTGGACTAATGCTAGGATGATGTTTGGATTATGTTATCACTTTTTTCTAAAAAATCTCATATTTCAAATTTGGTCTTTTCCCGCGTTATTGTGTTACAATTGTGGCTTTTCATGTGACAGAAGTAATAAAATGTGCTTAATCTTCTAAGTTGTCAACCTTTATGTTTGGTCGCGCAGTCTTTATTAATCAGTCACTTAACCGCGCAAGTGAGTGAGTAAATGGGTTGTTATGTATGGTTGTGCAATCGCAACAATCCTACAAAGTGTTAATCTAACTGCACAAGTGAGTGATGTGGTTCTGAGAAATGTCTTAAAGTTGGTTGTCGCTCACTCGCCATGTATTTTTCTTAACATCTTTTGTTGCACAAGTGAGCGAGTCAGGTTTAGGTTGCATCGTCGTTCACTCACTAAGGCTTATTACATATTATCTTTTGTTGTGCGAGTGAGCAACACGGTCTATTTTACATGTTATCTGTAGTTATCACTCACTCATGATGTAAATTCACTTAAGATTTTTTAATATGCAAGTGAGCGAGCAAGGGGATTTTCATGTCATCGCTCACTTGCTAAGGTTTGGTGGTTAACTTTTTTTTGGGTCTACGAGTGAGCGACATGGTTTATGAACTATTTTCAAAGAAGGTTATCACTCACTTGTGGTGGTTAAAGATCCAGTCAGATTCATGTAGCGAGTGCATGACTAAGTGAAAAGCCAAACAACATGTTTAGTTATTGCTCACTCGCACGGGTTCAAAGATGATAAGATAAAGTGTTGCGAGTGCATGACTAGAGATATAGGTGAAATAAATGGCTCTTGTTCACTCGCTGAATGATCATGATCATGGAGGAAGATGTTGGCAGTGCGCGACTGAATAAAGAAAGAGGCTTTATCACTCACTCGTGAAGAAGGTTTTGAATTTCTATTTTATGCAGCTAGTGCACGACAATGTGCCACATGTCTCATTCCTGGGTTTTGAATTCCAAAAGGAAATAAAGTACATACTCTATTCCAGCAAGGAGACTCAAGTTTGAATTAATGGCAACATTAGTTGCAGACACCAATGGTACGATTTTGCAAGTGTGAGAAAATTGTAGTGAAGTGGACAAGTTGTGGATGTGATAGGCTATAAATATAGTTGATTGTGCCTGGATTGTGTATAATTCTCTCTTTCTGCTTTCGTGAAATTTTGAGTGAATAACAGAGCCTTATTTTTGAGGTAATTCTTGAGAAGGAAAGATGAGTCAAGCCACTGCAAGTGCAACTTCAAAGGGGTCTGGGAAGAAAGAAGCTACAGGGAAGAAATATATTGATGAATTTGCAGAGCTATTACCTGGAACTTCCAGTGCAAATAGTGGAAATTGGGTGGAATGGAAAGAAAGATGGTGTCAATGCAGAAATCTAGTTACTCTTAATTACTTTGGTAACACTCTGTTTCACTACTTCTAGAATAATAGGGTTAAGTCAGTCCCTATATGAAATCCCTAGAACATGAACATAGCCAAATTGATTGTACATGATGTGTTTGTCGATGTAGAATTGATAAAATAATTATGTAAGAGCTACTATCCTGTGGCTAGAGAATTTAGGAAGAGAAACAAGGAAGCCCTAGTAGCCATAGATAGAAGAACTATTGTAGAAGCTTTCAAAATTTCTGGTGCAATATGTACTAAGACTAATCTGGAAAAGATAAAGGTTGATTATGATAAATGGGAGAGCTTAATAAAGAGGCATGAAATGCCAAGATATATGCCTAGGGTGGACCAGAATTTGGTTGTAGTTCTAGATAACATAAAGCCACCATTTGACTTGTCATTTTTCCACAATTACATAAAATGCACGGTGTATGGATTGAGTAAAGTTTTGGGCTTTGATGGAGATTCAGCTGCTCCTGCTGACCTGTTGATGATGGCCATGGACATTATGCATCCAGAGGTTAATACTGATTATGACTATGTGGGTTATGTAGTTGAAGCCATACATACTACATTGGTGGAGATACAACAAGGTGTTCATGTGCCTACTTTACAACACTACTCACACTTGATGTTTCTGATCATATACTACAACAAGGCATCTATGGACAAAGAATTAGACTTGTATCACTTAGAGTATGGGATTGAGATTCCAATTCAAAGGTGGACTCAGGTATGGGATAGTTCTTTGTCACACTCTTCTTTTATTTGTTTCCAAAATTGGATCGTTACTCCAATTTTAGACATGTTGGGAGTTAAAAGGGAAATATTGTCTTTTAATGTTAGAAGCTTATTAAGACCTTGGAATTTTATTTAGGGTTGGTCAGTTAGCCACAATTGGGGTATTTTTTATTTTGATCAATTCACTATTATTAGGGTTTATGGTTTCTCACAGCTGCCACATGTTCTCCCCAAATTTGTCCCACTCAGAATTGCTTTCCCAGAATTCATTTGGAAAATCACTTGGGTAGATAAAGAATTTTTAGAAGGGCATAGGAAGGGTACTTTTGTACCTAGTCTATGGGTGGAATTTGATTTTTCTATAGGCAAAAAGGCCTTTGAGAAAATTAATGGTTTTTTGAAGCAATATAGAATGCCAACTACAATATCATGGTTCTATGATCCTGAGAGGTTCATTAAGATAGCTTTGAAATATATCACTACCTGGGCCAATGTGAGGGACCATGAAGGCCTAGATGATGAAGACATTGTGAGAAACAAGATGGATAGAACTGAGGTTCAGGAGAGGAGAATAAAATGGAAATACCTTATGAGGGTAGAAGCTGACTGGAAAGAATCAGACAGTATATTTTCTGGATTCTTTCCTGATACTCAATATCTCTAAAGAATTGAAAAAAATGGTGGAATCTTATGAGAGTCTGATGGCACAAGTGCCAAATTTTAGTGAAGAAGATGTACAATCCCAAGGATCCCTAGGCACATTGGCCTTGCATAACAAAGAGCAATCAAAATAGTGGGAAGAGGATGAAGAGGCTAGGGAAGAGACGACTTCTACTAGAGAACCACCTAGTAAAAAGCACAAATTAGAGGAAAAGGTTGTTGAAGTAAGGAAAAGCATGGCTAAAGCTGGGGTAATAGAGCACGGAAAATATTTCAGAAAACTCAGAACCAATTGCAAATTGTGCCACAAGATGAAGGGAAAAGAGAAAATGAAATGATCCTGAGTACAGAGATGGATGAAAGAATGATGATGACAAACAAATTCATGAAGGATGGTGAATTTGTCAAATCAAATGAGTTCAAAAATTTTCTAATAAAGAGGAAACATAGGGATTTGAGGAAACATTGATAATAGGGGAATAAGGAGAAGAGAAAAATGAGGAGATTATGAAGACACTCCAAGAATATGACCCTGAGAGTGAATTGATCACTGTTGAACAAGCTAGGTTCTTGGTGCAGAATAGTGGAATACTATTAATGCCTGATTGGGACTTGCAGTCTACTTTCATTATTGACCAGATAAGAAGGCAGGAGAACACCATGTTTAAATATGAATTTGAAATAAATGATGTGCTAAAAGGATCAGGTTTTGATCCCAAATATAAGACTTTGGCCATTTGGTCCCTTGCCCCTACCACATAAAAACCTCTAGTTTTCAACATAAGAGAAGAAAAGAAGGCAGATAGGATAATATGGAATCTGCAAAATAATATTGACGTAGAAATTTCTCATCTAATGACCCAAGTTTCATTTATGAACTTGGCTAAAATAGAGGATTTGTCCAAGAGATATGAGCAAAATTTCAGCCAGATGATTGCATTGGCCAAAAAACATGAGGAAGTTATGGTGCAGAACAATGCCTTGGAAGAGAAATTAGAGGAATTAAAGAAAGAACTGGAGGAAAAATAGACAAGTAAAATCCCCCACGTGGCAGTGAAAGACAAAGTAGATGCATCTACAGAGACACAGGGTGATCTAGCACAAGATGGAGGCCAGACAAAAGAGCCCTTGAAAGAACAAAATGACAGCGTTGTTTCTATATTTCTTGCTATACTACAACATCAAGTAGGTGTTTTAAAACAAAAGACTTCACTGGTGCATACAATGCATGGGGCATTACATGATGCTTGCAAGACCGTTGTTGATGCCATGGTATTTCTTGAGCCTAATTTCAGAACATGGTCAGGAAGGACTAGAGTGATGGACAAATTGAATACTGCAATGTTGTATGGTGATGACTTCCCTGATAAGATCATAGACAACACTGATATGACAAAGGAGATGAATACTTCTTATGCTTTATTCAATGGGAAGGATGAGTTGATAAATAATAAATTGTAGTTATTTGGTAACCAATGCTCTGCACTTATCCCTAAAATTTCTGATGGTGCTAATGTTTTGAAGCCACGGTCAGAATGGGAAAAGGAATTTGATGAAATTTGGAGGGTTGATGATGTGAATAAACATTTGGAAAAGGATATAGATGTGGGTTACTGCAATGATTTGATTGACAACCTATTTAAGGTTGAGGTGGACATGAAAAAAAAATTCTTGAGGCGAAGATGATCTTAGATGGCAGGTGGACAAAAGCCTTGGCCAAGTTAGAACAAGAAAAAGCCTTTGGTTGGCCCACCGACAAGGAGGTGAACAAGTGGGAAGCTAAGCTGAAAGGATGAGCAGATATCTTCATAGCAACAACATCTTTTTTTTGGCTTTGCAGTTCCTTTTGCCACCTATGTTTTTTTTGTAAAGTGGTTTTTTAGTTTTAATTAAGTTGTTGAAAGATTTTTTAATCTTCCCATGTAGTCTGAAGCTTGTTTCATCCTTAGCTATAAAAGGATTCCAAGACTACAGGGAAAAGGATAGTCATTTTTCGTTTGGAGTACAATAGTATTGTATAAACTTTGGTTTGGGACCAATAATTTGATAAGGGTTTTGAATTATACTATTGAATGTAATAACTCTATTTTGATATGAATACAAACACAAATCCATCAACAATTTATGAACTTATGATGAGTAGTTGTCTTTATTGTTGTATCCTGAGTTTTTCTTAAATTGAGTAATCAAGGATTGTTCAATTTATATGTTTGTTAGGTAGACTGTGAAATCATCTTAGGTTTTCTTTCAAGGGAAGAGTAAATTACCTTCGGATTATTTCAGTGAAACTTGGAGTTTGTAATGAATTTGATGATTATCTCAGCATATGTATGAGGGTTGATATATAAGGTATATTTGTCTTCTTTTTTAGATCTATGGGTGTTTCTGAGTTTATGTTTATGGCAAATTATTATGAATATTCAGAGTGGCTCCATGCCCTAGGATAAAATACTGGTATGTTATTCATTTGGAGTGGATGACTATCATTACTGAATTGATCTTTATTATTTTGTTCTAGTTTGTCAAATAAATGTTACAGAAGTTAGGATCTGTAATTCCACTATGCACTTGCTTGGATGATGTTGTGATTTGATTATTCCAAGTAATAAAGGGTAAACCCACCTGATTTTGTGGAACTCGAAGTGTAGAGGGCATAAAAACCATGTTTCTATTCTTCTATTTCTTGCTTGATCAGTGTATGGGAAAAATAGAGCGAGCTTATTACAAGTATTTTGTGTGTGAGAAAGAAAAGGAACTAACAGAAAATGGCAACTCTATTGGGGACTTTTAAGGAAGAAATGCATGTAAAGGTTAGTTTGAAACTCTTGTTTCATGTATGTTAAACCCTTGAAATCTAGTTTTTAAATCACAAGTTGTATGTTGTACCTCATTATCATATTCTTTAATATCATTTTAAAAGTGAAGTATCATTGTTTTTATTCCCAACAAGGTTTGGGTGGTGACTCCGAGTAATTGGTTATAGTGTTTCTAAGAGGAACGTTGGCAGATCAAGTGTTGTGGTATTTCATTTTAGATAGGATGGGGAATACAAAGGCATACATAAAGGAACACCCTAAAGTTGTATCAGAGGGTGATGTTTCTAAAGCTCCTAGAAGGAATTAGTCTAGGAAGTGATAAACTCATAATAATTATTCCTAGAAACCTAGGTCTATAGATCCAGGTTAGCCCCTAGGTACTATCCCAAAGAAAGATATTACTGTACCCTTGAATTCTGAATCTAGCACTATGGGTTATTTTGATGATTTGTTTGGTGCCCCTACACCAAAAAGTGTATAATCACAACAAAACGGGTAACACCAGTCCAATTCTTCTCCAAGTTCATTAGGTATCCCTTATGAGAAAGTGGAAGACCAAAGGGAGGATGATTTGATGAATGTATTTTATTCTTCAAGTTCTGATATAGAAGAAGTCCTCAGGGACAATGACCTTTTGAAAAAAGAATTAAAAGAACTAATGCTTATCAAGCAGAAAAATGATAAAAATAGAGAAGAGCATATTATAAATGTTATTACTAAGAGAGAAGGTTTGAAGGAAAGGGTTTCCCAGTTGAAATTGGAAAATCAGGGTTCAAAAGAGGGATTTCATGGTTTGAATATGGAACTTTTTGGTGATGTGGATACCCTGAGAAAAGAGTGCCAAGAGAGAGAACACTTGTTGAAGAAAAATGATCTTGAAAATAAGGGCCCTATATTGAGGCAGGTTTTTACTTATGAAACTTAGAAACCTCCTAAGGGTCAAACCTCTTTACAAGACACACTAGCAACTAATGCCAGACAAACAAGTGTTGATAGAGGAAAACAAAAAAATTACTGGCATACAATTTTCTGAACCTAAAATTGAAGAATGAGTATCTCAGATTCTTTTCTCACTTGATATGGAATTGGAGAGAGCTAGGAAAGCCAATGATGATATTGCTAAGCAGTTGGAAAAAGTAGAATTAGAAGCTGCCTTTGTAGAAATGAGAAGAAAGGTCTCTTTCTTAAATTCATCCATTCACACCAATCTGACAAGTAATACTACTTCAGTGACTCAAAGCATGCCTGGATCTACTTCCAAGATTCAAAATGCTAGTTCTAAAGCAAATGCCCAGATATTGGGTGCAACTCAAGGCCTTGTAGCACATTCAGGAGGAAGTTGAGTAGGTGGTACTATTGGTCATCAAAATGTAGGCACTAGTAGTAGTGGCCATAACCTTGGCAAAAATTTTCAAAGAAGGCCTATTCACTTGGAGAGATATAGGCAATTATTTTTTATGGTATCCCAGGCCAGCCAAATTCTATCCCTAATGAGGTTATAGATAAGATTCCCAAATTCAGTGGAAATAATGCTATAACGGGTGTAGAGCATCTAAAAGAATTCACTCATAAGATGAATTATTATGAAATTGAAGATGAGGATGTTGTGATAAAATTATTTGTGCAGTCATTAATTGAGGATGCAAGAGATTGGTACTCGGGATTGCCTGATAATAGTATATATTCATGGGATGAGCTTGTTATATGTTTCAAAGAGAAATATGGTGATAAGATAAATTCTAGTTTCATGTTGAATGAATTCAACAACATGAAGAAATTTTCAAATGAGAGCATAGTTGAGTTCAACATAAGAATTTAGAAGGCTATGTATAAACTATTCCAAGTATAAAGATTGCACGAGAATGTCTGCCTCACCACATATTGAAATGCTTTGGATGGAAAAACAACTTACTTGTTGAGGGATAAAGATCCCCATACCATGAGGGATTCTTATAAATTGGCCATAAACATAGAGAGTAATAGGAGAGCTTCTGGAAAACTTGGCAAGAGGGATGATACTAGACTCTGGAAAGAGTCAAAAACACAGTCCACTAAGAATCCCAAAGAGGAAGATAAGATGGATGCACTGGTAAATGTGGTGAAAGACTTGCTGCTAAGATAGATAAAAATGAAAAGGGGTTTCAAAATAATAGACAACAATATCAATGGCAGGAGAAGTCTTATAGGCTATAGGACTTTCCTTACAAGACTAATTGGAAAGATGGTAAGCCTGTGCCAGAAGAATCAACTGATGCCAAGAATAGAGATGTGCCTGATCCGTTGAAAAACAACAATACACACAATGTAGAAAATACTCCCTGGTGTATGGCTTGCAATATGCCTCATTCCCCTTTCCAATGTGCAGTGGATCAAGTCTTGATTGAATCACATGAGAATGTTGGAACACAAGAGGGCCAAAGTGATAAAAGGCCTTCAGTGAACATGTGTGCATTTACTATTGAAGATGATAATGGTGAATCAGAAGATGAGTCAGAATAAAAAGTGTAATTCACAATAAATGTTGTAAATACTAACTTATAACGTGTTCAACTTCGAAGACCTAGTGATGAGGAGGTAAGATCTCTTACTATTGTTGCGGTGGCTCAGGAAAGAAGTTCACAACACCTTCAAAATAGACAAGTTGATCAAGGTGAAAGCCATCCTGGTTCACTATTTATCAGAGAAGTCACAAATGAAGAGTCTACACAAGATGTAGATAAAACAAAGGAAAGAAAGACAGATAAAGAAGAATCTAAAGAGACTCCCGTCAGGGGAAGTAAAGTTGCCCCTACAAATGAACAAAAGACAAGACAACCCAAGGAGAATAGAGGTAAAATTTCTTCTGAATTTGTTCTAAGTTTTCTAACTTTTGATATGAAACAAGCCTTATCTCAAATGAAGGTGTGTTTCCCCTTAGTTGAGATGTTGAAAATAAAAGAACACCGAGAAGCTTCTTTCTCATTGCTTTTAACTTTACCTGATATACCTGATACAAATGCTTTAAACTGTGAGTTAGGAGAAAAGCAAGAAGAAAAAAATGAATCCCATATATATGTTGGGAGTATAATCACCCAAGAGCCATCCTAGATTGATCCTTTTTATGCAGCATTACTTGTAAATAATATGTTGTTGAAAAATTGTATGATAGATTATGGGGTTGTTGCTAATGTGATGCCCTATAATGTGATGAAAGAATTGGGTTTAAAATTTGACACTTATTTTGGTAGATGTTATGCCATGAATAACATGGAAGTGTTTGTGATTGGAAATTTGAAATGAATTGAGGTCAAACTTCTTGCATTCCCTAAGGTTATTTTCAAAATGGATATTGTTGTGGTGGACACTCAATCTCACTATGGAATGTTGTTATCAAGGCAGTGGGTTGCAGCAGTTGGAGGACATGTATAGTTGGATCTTTCCTTTGCTACCATTTTTGTAAATGGAAATGAGGCCAGACTATTTCGATATCCTAGGGCTCCAGTATTAGTTGAAAAGGTTGACCCAAACATGCTAAATTGTTTTGTGGAAGTGGATATGTAGAATTTTAGAGTTGAAAAGATTCAGCCTCAATTAAAAAATACTGACCCCATAATAGAAGATTTAGAATTGCAACAACATGGATTGTGGCAAATGTACTTTGATGGAGCCCGCTCAAAAGAAGGATCAGGGGCTAGTGTTTTATTTATCTCTCCATCAGTATGACCTTCAAGTATTCCTTTTTTATGGCTTTCCAATGTACAAATAATATAGCTGAATATGAAGCATTATTATTGGGGTTAGAAATTGCAATTAAGTATGGTATTAAGTTATTAAGGGTTTTTGGAGATTCAAAATTAGCCATATCTCAAGCTAGATCAAAATATGCTGCCAAGAATGATAGATTGAAATAGTATAAGCATGTTGTTTGGGATAGCATTGAATTTTTTTATGCATTCTCCATTGAGTGGATAGAGAGATCCAGAAATATTATGGCATATTTCTTGGCTAATTTTGCTATGAAAAATGATGACCTCACATTAACATGAGTTTCTATTATAGAGACCAAAACCAGGCCTGTTATCCCTGATAATATATATAATTGGAAGGTCTTTGAGAATGATGATGATATCCTTACATTCATTCAATGTTTAGACAATTATGAGGGCCAGAACATTGACTGTAATAATTTGGTGAATGTGGTTGATGGAAAAGAGACTATATTTGGCAATGAAATTGTGTAGTTACAAACAAATGAAATCCACAAGGGATTAACCCAATTGGAAGGAATGTTTATTGACAATGACATTCACATGTGTCAAAAATCTACAGCCAAAATGGATGAATTTGAGGAGATAAACCTAGGATCAGAGTGTGCTCCTAAGCTTGTATATATTGGAAAAAGGTTGGCACCTCATCTGAGAACAAATTTAATTAATTTGCTGAAAAGATATAAGCATGTTTTAGCTTGGTCTTATGAGGACCTTAAGGCTTACAAGGAGGATCTCTTCTGACATGAAGTCCCATTGAAAAGTGATGTCAAGCCTTTTAGGCAAAAACAAAGGCCAATCAATCCATTATGGCCCCCAAAATGCAGCAAGAGTTGACAAAACTTGGAGATGCTGGAATAATAAAGCTAATCAGGCATTCTTCTTGGGTATCCAATCTGGTGCCGGTTAGGAAAAAGAATGGTGATATCAGGTTATGTATAGATTTCAGAAACTTGAATGTAGCCTCTTTAAAAGATAATTATTCTCTGCCAAACATGGAGGCAATGTTACAAAGGGTTAGAGGTTGTGAACTTTTATCCATGGTGGATGGATTTTTTTGTTATAACTGTTAACCAAAATTTCCATTTTCTATGCATTTTTGGCCCTTGTCTGTGTTTTCCCGCCTAAAATGGGCTAGATCCGTTCAAAAGTTCTTACTCTTGTCCAACTCGCGCAATTGTGGTGATTTTATGTTTAAGTCATTCAGTTGCGCGAGTGCGCGACGAGCTGCCAATCGCAGTCGTCGCGCAATCGCGATCTATTTTTGCAAAGGTCTAAGCAGTCTGCGGGTCTGCGACGAGTTGTAGTTTCTATCGTCGCCCAGTCGCGGATCAAATTCGAAGTATGGAACGCGGTGTGCGAGTCAGCGACGAGTTGCAAGTCGGGTCATCGCGCAATCGCGATCAGTTTCTGTCAAGTCGTTCAAGCCTTGCGACTGAGCGGGTCAGTATTTCATACCTCATCGCGTAGTCGCGCTGTCTGTTTCACATTAGGTTCCCAGTGCGCGAGTGCGCGACGAGAAGAATAGATGGTCTTATCGCACAGTCGCCAAGCGATTGAAAGAAAGGAAAAGTAGGTCGCGAGTGCGCGACGAGCAGAGTGCGGGGGCCCATCGCGCAGTCGCTGAGCCATAAAGATAGAAGGAATGTTTCTCGCGAGTGTGCGACCAAAGGAAAGGTAGCTCATCGCTCACTCACCGAGCTATGAAGGTAAAGGGAGATCTGTCATCGGGCCTGCGACGAGTTGAAAGAGGATGGTCATCGCTCAGTCGCGAAACAATAGAGATAGACATAAAATAGCTCGCGGGTGAGCGACTGTAGGAAATGCAGCTCATCGCTTACTCGCGGTAAATAATAAAGTAATGTTCTCAGCTTTGCGAGTTCACGATAAGCAAAAAGGGATAAAGCATCGCTCACTCGCCGAGCAATTAACATAAAGAAAGGGTGGCTCGCGAGTGCGCGACCAAATGAAAAGGAGTATCGTCGCCTACTCGCATAGAAGGAAAGACAAAGTGATAACTGCTCGCGAGTGCGCGATCACAGAAAAGGTAATGAATAAAGAGCTCATCACTTAGTCACTCAGAATCTAGAGGGAAGAAAATACAGCCAGCGACTGTGCGATGGAAGTCTTCATGGCTCAGGTTGTCTCAGTTTGCAGAATAGAGAGAAAATTCAAGGTACGACCAAGTAAAAGGCGGATACTTCTTGAAGGGAAAGAATCAGATATTTTTGCAGAAGATCAGATTTTGAAGGGATCAGAGCATACAGTTGATAAGTCTGCAGAACAGTTATTGATTTTCAAAGACTTTTCGCAACTCTTCTAGAGGGATATGACTGCCTCTGCAGAGGAGCATTTATGTTGATATTTCAAAAGGATAACTTTCAGGGGCTAAGCGGTGGCTAGACAGGAAAAAGATCTGATCAGGAAGTTATTGCTAAAAGGATGCAGTTGGCTTTGAAGTTGTATATAAAGGAGTTGAAGACTCATCTTGTAGTTAGTTCCATTTATTCAGAAAAGGATGCTCTGTGACAAATTTTCTGTCCTTAGTATATTTTGTGTCTAAACCTGTAACTCTTTGTGGAAGATAATATACAGAGCCTTATGTTTTTGGACCAATTTGTTGAATTGCATTAGCCTTGTCTCTTTTCTTCTTGTCTGTATGTGTCTTGATTGTTGATGGATTAACTGTGGATAATTTCATTCCTCTTAATTAGTCCTTTCACAGCATCTACTTGCAGGAGAGTATGTCTGCTTGCAGGTTGTAACTAGTGTTTTACTGTTTAAAACTGTTAACTGTGAAGAAGTCTTTCCTTTTAACTGGTTTACTCATGACCTGGTT
>MU223501.1:2220770-2232497 GCA_018584345.1 Thuja plicata
GTGTCTTGATTGTTGATGGATTAACTGTGGATAATTTCATTCCTCTTAATCAGTCCTTTCACAGCATCTACTTGCAGGAGAGTATGTCTGCTTGCAGGTTGTAACTAGTGTTTTACTGTTTAAAACTGTTAACTGTGAAGAAGTATTTCCTTTTAACTGGTTTACTCATGACCTGGTTATGAAATATTTATGCATGCCTATACAGGGGACTTGTGTTTTACTTACAATTCAGAGTTAGTTGACCCAGGAAATTATCCTGTGTGTGTTATGTTTTCCATGCCAATTTCGGTGCATCACCTAGTAGGTAGTTTGCTTTCAGTCATTTCCCTTTTAAGCAATCCTTCTATCCCTTTCCCTCCAAAGATTTACTTTCTTGTTTAAAGAAGCAAATTAAGGTGATTATCCAAGAGGAACCAGCCTAGAACCTGGAGGTTTCATCTCAGTCAGCATAGGTCCCACAACCTGGAGATGATTCCCTTGTTATACTGGATTATCAAGACCAAGAGAGCTTGAGATTAGAGGCACAAATTCAGTGTATAACAATAACCAGGTGTTGGTTCTAGAATTTGAACAGTTCAAAACAACATTTACTAACCCACAGGGTACATATGTTTATGTGAGGATGCCATTTGGCTTGATGAATGTAGGAGCCACTTTCCAAAGAGCTATAGATGTGGCTTTCAAAGAATTTGTAAATATAATTATGGTAATATATCAAGATGATCTAACTGCATACACCAAAAGGGCTAAGGATCATTGCAAACATTTGGAGAAGATTTTTGTTAAGGCTTTGGAGTATGGAATTTCACTAAACATAAAGAAATGTCATTTTGTTGTGACATAGGGTAAATTATTAGGACACATAGTTTCAAAAGAAGGATTTAGAATTGACCCTGAGAGGGTAGAGGCTATTAATAAAGTTTTGCATCCCAAAAACATCAAGGTTGTACAGTCTTTTCTGGGAAAGGTGAACTTTGTGAGAAGATTCATTGCCAAATTTGCAGAAATAGTGAAACCCGTAGTCAAATTGTTAAAGAAAAATTACAAGTTTGATTGGGACAAGGAGGCTCAGTTGGCTTTTGATGAAATAAAAGTGGCAATTCAGGAAGCACCAGTTTTGAAATCCCCTGATTATGAAAAAACTCTCTCTGTGTCTTCTTTTGCTTCATTTCATACTATTGTTGCAGTGTTGTTGCAGAAGGATAATGAAGGGTTTGAACACCCCATCACATTTTTTAGTAAGTCTCTGCAGGCGGCAAAACTTTATTATGAGATAATGGAGAAGCAGGCTTATGCTTTGGTCAAAGTAGTCAAGGTTTTCAGACCTTATTTAGTTTGTGCAAAAGTGACTGTTTATGTCCCACATGCAACAGTAAAGGATATATTATCTCAATCCAAAGTCATTGGAAAAAGATGTCGATAGATCAACAGAATTCAAGAATTCAACCTGGAAATTCAAGTCACAAAATTGGTTAGAGGTCTGGGTTTAGCTAAACTTATTACTGATACAAACATGGAGTTGGCCCAGATTAATGATGTCCAGACTATGAGTATGAATCACACTGGTATTGAATTACAGGCATGGTATATTGATATTGTTTTTTTTCTAAAAAATGCCAAATGTCCAGAGCAAATGTCAGATGCTCAGAAAAGAACTCTCAAGCTGCAGGTTCAAAGATATGTATTGGTGCAAGGTGATTTGTTTTGGAAAAATAAGGATGGAATCTTGTTGTTTTGTTTGGGTGAATCACAATCTAAGAGGGTTGTAAATGAAATGCATAATGGTATTTATGGAGGGAATTAATCTGCCAAGACTACAACTCATAAAATAATCAGAGTTAGTTTTTATTGGCCCTCTCTTTTTAGAGACACTCAAAAGTTTGTGCAAAAATGTGAGCCTTGCCAAAGGTTTTCTTCCAAAATGAATTTTTTAGGAGCACTGTTGTTGAACCCTATGATAGTAGAAGCACCTTTTGCCTAGTGGGGCATTGATTTTATTGGTGAGTTTGCAGAGAAGTCTAGTGGAGGCCATAGTTGGATTCTTGTGGCTACAGATTATTTCATCAAGTGGATTGAAGCAATCCCATCCAAGAAGGCAACCAACAAAGTGGTTATGGATTTTCTATTGGATAATATCTTCACTAAATTTGGTGTGCCTACTAGGTTAATAACGGACAATGCCATGTGCTTCATATCTGAAGATTTCAAGGACTTCTGTGAAGATTATGGTATTATTGTATCTTATTCCTCGCCCTATCATCCACAAGCAAATGGACAGGCTGACTCTAGCAACAAGAGCATAATGAAAATTATTAAAAGGATTTTGGAGAAGAATAAGAAATCATGGGACTCAAAGCTGAAGTTAGCTCTCAGGGTTGACAGGGTAATAGTAAAAAGGGTGATAGGGGTTTCCCCTTTTGAGATGGTTTATGGAGCTCAGGTGAGATTACCTTTGAATAACTTGTTACCTATTTATAAGTTTTTACAAGTAGAGGAAGTTGAAATACAAGAACCTATGATGGATAGTATGGTCCAAATGGTAGAATTGGAAGAAATTAGAACTGAAGCGCATAAGAAAAACCTGAAAATCCAACAACAATCAAAGTACCTATTTGATAAAAGATCTACTGAGATAAAATTTTAGATCAATGATATGCTACTTCAATGGAATGCAAGGAAAGAAGAGAAGGGAAAGCATGGGAAGTTTGAATCATTGTGGATGGGCCCTTTTATGATTCATGATTTCCATAGATAAGAATCATATTATTTGGAAGATTCTATTGGTGAGATCCAGGAATTTCCAGTGCATGGACAATTCCTGAAATACTATTTCTCGTGATTTTTACTTTCCATGCACAGTAGTTTAGTTTCCTGTTTTAAGTTTTGGTTGTTTTGTGTGCGCCTATATAGTTATGTTTTAGGTTTTGGTCTGCATCCCAGAGTTTTATTGGATCCTAATGTCAATCTTGCAATTTACTTTCCCCAGTCGGAGCCATTGTTATCACTATATTGTGAAATTTTTTATATTTCAAAGTTGGTCTTTTCCCACGTTATTATGATAGAATTGTGGCTTTTCATGTGAGGGAAGTAATAAAATGTGTTTAATCTTCTAAGTTGTTAACCTTTATGTTTGGTCACACAGTCACATTGTCTTTATTAATCAGTCACTTAACTGTGCGAGTGAGCGAGTAAATGGGTTGTTATGTGTGGTCGCGCAATCACGATAGTCCTGCAAAGTGTTAATCTGACTGCGCGAGTGAGCAATGTGGTTATGAGAAATGTCTTAAAGTTGGTTGTCGCTCACTCGCCATGTATTTTACTTAGCATATTTTATTGTATGAGTGAGCGGGTCAGGTTTAGGTTAGATCATTGTTCACTCGCTGAGGCTTATTACATGTTATCTTTTGTTGTGCGAGTGAGCGACGCGATCTGTTTTACATGTTATTTGTTGTTATCCCTCACTTGCGATGTAAATTCACTTAAGATTTTTTAATCTGTGAGTGAGCAAGCAAGGGGATTTTCATGCCATCGCTCACTCGCTAAGGTTTGGTGGTTAACTTATTTTTGGGTCTGCGAGTGAGTGACGCAGTTTATGACCTATTTTCAAAGAAGGTTATCACTCACTCACAGTGGTTAAAGATCCAGTCAGATTCATGTAGTGAGTGCATGACTAAGTGAAAATCCAAACAACATGTTTAGTTGTTGCTCACTCACGTGAGTTCAAAGATGATAAGATAAAGTGTTGCGAGTGCATGACTGGAGATACAGGTGAAATTGATGGCTCTCGTTCACTCGCTCAATGATCATGATCTTGGAGGAAGATGTTGCAAGTGTGCACCTGAATAAAGAAAGAGGCTTTATCACTCACTCATGAAGAAGGTATTGAGTTTCTTGTTTATGTAGTGAGTGCGCGACAAGATGGCACGTGTCTCATTCCCAGGTTTTGAATGCCAAAAGAAAAGAAAATGCATATTTTGTTCTAGCAAGGATAATCAAGTTTGAATTAATGGCAGCATTAGTTGCAGACACCAATGGTATGATTCCACATGTGTGAGAAAATTATAGTGAAGTGGAAAAGATGTGGATGTGATAGGCTATAAATATATTTGATTGTTCCTGGATTGTGTACAATTCTCTCTTTCTGCTTTCATGAAATTCTGAGCGAATAACATAGCCTTGTTTCTGAGATAATTCTTGAGAAGGAAAGATGAGTCAGGCCACTACAAGCATAGCTTCAAAGGGGTCTGGGAAGAAAGCAACTGCAGGGAAGAAATATACTAATGAATTTGCAAAGCTATTACCCAGAACTTCCAGTGCAAATGGTACAAATTGGGTGGAATGGAAAGATAGATGGTGTCAATGCAGAAATCCACTTACTCTTAATTACTTTGGTAACACTCTGTTTCACTACTTCTAGAATAATAGGGTTAAGTTAGTCCCTAGATGCAATCCCTGGAACATGAAGATGGCCAAATTGATTGTACCTAATGTGTTTGTCAGTGTAGTCTTGATAAAATAATTTGCTAAGAGCTATTATCCTATGGCTAGAGTAATTAGGAAGAGCAACAAGGAAGCCCTAGTAGTGATAGACATAAGAACTTTTGCAAAAGCTTTCAAAATTTTGATGCAATATGTACTGAGATTGATCTGGACAAGATAAAGGTTGATTATGATAAAAGAGAGAACTTGATAAAGAGGTATGAAATGCCAATATATATGCCCAGGGTGGACTGAAATTTGGTTGTAGTTCTAGATAACATAAAGCCACCATTTGACTTGTCATTTTTCCACAATTACATAAAATGCACGGTGTATGGATTGAGTAAAGTTATGGGCTTTGATGGAGATTCAACTACTCCTACTGACCTGTTGATGATGGCCATGGACATTCAGCATCCAAAGGTTAATATTAATTATGAGTATGTGGGTTATGTAGTTGAATCCATACATACTGCATTGGTGAAGATACACCAAGGTGTTCTTGTGCCTACTTTCAAACACTACTCACACTTGATGTTTCTGATCTTATACTACAAGAAGGAATCTATGGATAAATAATTAGACTTGTATGACTCAGAGTATGGGATTGAGATGCCAATTCAAAGGTGGACTCAGGTATGGGATAGTTCTTTGTCACACTCTTCTTTTGTTTGTTTTCAAAATTGGATTGTTACTCCAATTTTAGACATGTTGGGAGATAAAAGGGAAAGATTGTCTTTCAATGTTAGAAGATTATTAAGACCTTGGAATTGTATTCAGGGTTGGCCAGTCAGCCAAAATTGTGGTAATTTTTTCTATTTTGATCAATTCATTGTTATTATGGTTTATGGTTGCTCATAGCCACCACATGTTCTCCCCAAATTTGTTCCACTCAGAATTGATTTCCTAGAATTTATTTGGCAAATCACTTGGGTAGATAAAGAATTTTTAGAAGGGCATAGGAAGGGTACTTTTGTACCTAGGTTATGGGTGGCATTTAATTTTTCTATAGGCAAAAAGGCCTTTGATAAAATTAATGGTTTTTTGAAGCAATATAGAATGTCAACTACAATATCACGGTTATGTGACCCAGAGAGATTCATTAAGATAGCTTTGAAAGATATGACTCCCTGGGCCAATGTGAGGGACCATGAAGGCTTAGATGATGAAGACATTGTGAGAAACAAGATGGACAAAACTAAGGTTCAGCAGAGGAGAAGAAAATGGGAAGACCTTATGAGGGTAGAAGCTAAATGGAAAGAATCAGACAATACATTTTCTGGATTCTTTCTTGATACTCTATATCTCCAAAGAATTGAAAAAATGTTGGAATCTTATGAGAGTCTGATGGCACAAGTGCCAAAGTTTAGTGAAGAAGATGTACAATCCCAAGGATCCCCAGGAACATTGGCCTTCAATAACAAAGAGCAGTCAGAACAGTGGGAAGAGGATGAAGAGGTTAGGGAAGAGACCACTTCTACTAGAGAACCACCAAGTAAAAAGTAGAAAATAGAGGACAAGGTTGTTGAAGTAAGGAAAAGAATGGCTAATTTGTGGTAACAGAGCATGGAAAATATTTTAGAAAACTCTGAACCCAATTGCAAACTGTGCCACAAGATGAAGGGCAGGGAGAGAATGAAATGATCCTAAGTACATAGATGGATGAAAGAATGATAATGGCAAATGAATTCATGAAGGATGATGAATTTTTCAAATCAGATGAGTTCAAAATTTTTCTAATAAAGATGAAACAAAGGGATTTGAGGCAAAATTTGATAGCAAGGGAAGGAGGAGAAGAGAAAAATTAGGAGATTGTGAAGGCACTCCAAGAATATGACCCTGAGAGTGAATTGATCACTGTTGAACAAGCTAGGTTCTTGGTACAGAATAGTGGAATACTATTAATGCCTGATTGGGGCTTGCACTCTACTTTCATTATTGACCATATCTAAGACTTTGGCCATTTGGTCCCAAATCTAAGACTTTGGCCATTTGGTCCCTTGCCCATGCCTCACAAAAACCTCTGGTTTTGAACATAGGAGAAGAAAAGAAGGCAAATATGATGATACTGAATCTGCAAAATACCAGTGACACAGAAATTGCTCATCTAATGACCCAAGTTTCATTTATGAACTTGGCTAAAACAAAGGATTTGTCTAAGAGATATGAGAAAACTTTCAGCCAGATGATTGCATTGGCCAATAAAAATGAGGAAGTTATGGTGAAAAATAATGCCTTGGAAGAGAAAGTAGAGGAATTAAAGAAAGAACTCAAGGAAAAATAGACAAGTGAAATCCCCCAGGTGGCTGTGAAAGACAAAATAGATGCATCTATAGAGACACAGGGTGATCTAAAATAAGATGAAGGTCAGACAAAAGAGCCCTTGAAAGAATAAAATGACAGTGTTGTTTCTATAGTTATTGTTATACTACAACACCAGGTAGGTGTCTTAAAACAAAAGACTTCACTGGTGCATACAATGCATGGGTCATTGCAGGATGCTTGCAAGACCACTATTAAGGCCATGGTATTTTTTGAGCCTACTTTCAGAACATGGTAAGGAAGGACTAGAGTGATGGAAAAATTGAATACTGCAATGTTATATAGTGATGACTTCCCTGATAAGATCATAGAGACCACTAATATGATAAAGGAGATGAATATTTCCTATGTTTTCTTCAATGGGAAGGAGGAGCTGATAAATAATAAATTACAGTTATTTGGTAACCAATGCCCTACACATATCCCTAAAATTTATGATGATGCTAATGTTTTGAAGCCACGGTCAGAATGAGAAAAGGAATTTGATGAAATTTGGAGGGCTGATGATGTGAATAAACATCTGGAAAAGGACATAGATGTGGGTTACTACAATAATTTGATTGACAACCTGTTCAAGGTCAAGGTGGAGATGAAAAATTTTGTTGTTGGGGCAAAGATGATCTTAGATGCTAGGAGGACAGAAGCCTTGGCCAAGTTAGAACAAGAAAAAGCCTTTGGGTGGCCCACCGACAAGCAGGTGAACACATGGGAAGCTAAGCTGAAAGGATGAGCAGATATCTTCATAGCAATAACAACTTATATTTGGCTTTGCACTTCCTTTTGCCACCCGTGTTTTGTTTTTAAAGTGGTTTTTTTGTTTTAATTAAGTTTTTGCAAGATTTTGTAATATTCCCATGTAGTCTGAAGCTTGTTGCATCCTTACCTATAAAAGGATTCCAAGACTACAGGGAAAATGATAGTCATTTTTCATTTGGAGTACAATAATATTGTATAAAATTTGGTTTGGGACCAGTAATTTGATAAGGGTTTTGAAGTATATTGTTGAATTTAATAACTATATTTTGATATGAGTACAAACACAAATCCATTAGCAGTTTCTGAACTTATGATTTGTAGTTGTCTATATTGTTGTATTCTAAGTTTTGCTTAAATTGAGTAATTAAGGATTGTTCAATTTATCTGTTTTTCAGGTACACTATGAAATCATCTTAGGGTTTCTTTCAAGGGAAGAGTAAATTACCTTAGGATTATTTTAGTGAAACTTGGAGTTTGTAATGAATTTGATGATTATCTCAACACATGTGTGAGGATTGATATATAAGGTATATTTGTCTTCTTTTTCAGATCTGTAGGTGTTTTTGAGTTTATGTTTATGGCAAATGGTTATGAATATTAAAAGTGACTCCATGCCCTAGGACAAAACACTAGTTTGTTATTCATTTGGAGTGGATGACTATCATTACTGAATTGATCTTTATTATTCTATTCTAGTTTGTCAAATAAATGTTACAGAAGTTAGGATTTGTAATTCTACTATGCACTTGCTTGGATGATGTTGTGATTTGATTATTCCAAGTAAGAAAGGGTAAACCCACCCAAGTTTGTGGAACTCGAAGTGTAGAGGGCATAAAAACCTTGTTTTTGTTCTTCTATTTATTGCTTCATTAGTATATGAGAAAAAAAGTGTGAGCTTATTACAAGTATTTTGTGTGTGAGCAAGAAAAGGAACTAACAAATTAATTGGCTATTGCTAGATCGATTGGGTGATGCATGCCTAAGAATGGAGACGAAAATGATTGTCCTATGATGCAGGCTAAATGGAATATGGAGAGGGGTAAATGAGGATGTTGTGATGTGCCAGCTAGTTGTATTACTCGAAGTTGACAAAGGCACGGTTCAACTGATATTTGGTCATGAATATTACAAGATTTTTATTGTAGATTACCTTATCATATTCCTCACGTGTGTGGATATCTTTGTTGATAGAATCAACGATGTGTTGGTACTTCTTGGTTTCACAAGTTGTGGTCTTTTGTTCCCTATATATCAGAGGTAATGGAGTCTTCACTTTCTTGTGCTTTATGTAATCTGACATGTCCCAAGAGCGAATATTTATATGGTTGAACATGTGGGTTTGAAATCCTACAATTGGGAATCTTTGAACAAGTTGTTGAGAAATGTTTGTTTTTTGATGAGGACTTGGTTGAATGTGTTCAATGGAAAGAACAAGTTTCAATCATTAATCAAAGACATTGATTACGCTAAGTATACCTTGATTCAAACGTGAAGATTCATGTGTCTAGAAACAATCCAACAAGGGACAAAGCAACCTTGAGGGATAAGTGTGTCAAGTCTGATGAATATGAATTTTGTGTATGTTTCAAGTCATCAATGTTTTGAGAACAATCAAGCACATGCCTACCTAAGGAATTTGGCTTAGTTTGAAAATGCTTGCCTGTAAATTCAGGCACACACATGAGAGCTAATCATAATATGACCATCACCAAGCACACAATGGCTCTAGTTATAATATCATATTATCTGACTGCAAATGCTCAAGGTGGCATGAATGTGCGAGTGATCTTGGGGAGGTTACTATCCTTCTTGCACAAACATTATCAAACTTTCAGAGATGAATTAGATAGGCTTCTACTTTAACAGTTCTTAGTATGGGTCTCTATTTGGTTATGTCCTTTGTGTCTGCGCAAGCACGATTGAGGTGTATAGCCCCACAAAGCACCTTAGCACAAGAAGTCATGTGAATGTGATTAAGACCTCATGGTCATACTTTGTGTTAGGCATGATCTGAGTATAAGCTCAAACAATATTTGACTCCTGAGGCTTTGGCCCTAAAGAGTAAATTTATTTAACGTGAGTTGGAGTGGTGTGGCTTACACCTCATTCTCACATGGGTCGTTCTCAGGATATTTTTCCCTCAATTGGCAAGCCCAACTAAAGGATTAATTTGAAAAACATAGATTGACAAAAAAAGGATTCTGGATTTCTGATTTTCCCACAAGTTGAAAAGAGCATACTCTCCTATCCAATGTTATTTTCTCCCAAAGACATCTAGCATATTTGTTCGTTCCCAAGGTTACTTTCTAAGTAAAATATCAAATGAGTCTAGGTTTATGATTATCTCTTAAAATACAATAGCATACTCCCATATCACTTAATAAAACACTACAAGTGAACCCTTTTTAAGATGCCTAAGAAAAATTTAACGAAAACACAATGTTTGTTCGTATCCCCTAGGCAACCTGCAAGACACAAAGTGAGTAGTCTAATATTTTTCAAGGTCTTAGAGAAACATCCTGCAAGTCTAACTATTAGTAGTTTGATCTTTTCCAAATCTTTGACAAGTGATAAAAGATGATCTGCACAAAGAAATCACTAAAAAAAGACCGATTTTATTAGCATAAGATATGAGCTTTTGAAATTAAAAATGAAAGAGTAACTTTGAGCATGTGCACAAAATTTTTGAAGTATAATATGAATTAAAATCTTACCAATCTAAAAAGGGCTCTGAATCATATTTCCAATGCTTTTTGAATCGTCAAAATAGGAGCTTATATGTGAAAGTTATGGATGTTTTCGTGACAGTGTCTCTGTTTGCAAGCAGAGCCGCCTGTCTGTTGGAGCCACCTCTGTAGAAGTGGAGATGCCTGTCCATGAATCTGAACGTGTTTTTGATAACAATGAAGGAAATTTTGATAAGGTTTAGGGATGTGGGTCCCATTGGGCATGCCAAAATGTGTATGAGAAATTATTAATGCCTAAAACCTATTGGGAGCAAGCTCAAACATGAAAAGCTATTGGGTTAGCACATAAAATTGATTGAAATCATGAAATAGAATGCAAACAACAAAGAAAACAAAATAACACCATATTAAGCATGAAACAAGTAAGCACCCTATTTAATTTGTTTGATTTTCTCAAAAGATGGAGTGTGGATGTGCTCTCTCAAACATAAATGAATGAGGATCCCCAATACAATGCAAATGTGAATGCAAGATTGGCAGAGAAGGAGGAATTCAAGAAATAGTATGAAGAAACAAGTCTCAAATCCACCTTGGAGATGATCTAAAACTATGAATGAGATGCAAGACAATAAATAAACTAAGTTTCATTCACTAATTTATCCTAGCATATGATTTCTAAGTGCTTTAACAACGTGATAACAATGCATAAAAAATGAGAGATGAAATTCAATATGATAAGGCCTCTATTTATAGATTTTTGGAGGGAAGAGAAGGGATTGGATGAGGTGGAACCTATGTGGCATCCACATAGGAGCCACATAAGGGACACATGGGTTTGGTCAACTTTAGCACTAAATGCTTAAATGTGAGGCTCAAAATTTGCAAGTGGGGGACAAAGGTGTAAGAATGTGGTTGGGGGTTAAGGGAATTTAAGCCAGACAATTGGAGAGGGAGTTGGGAGTTAAGAGGAAATGACACGAGTTTGACTTGAGGATTGGCTTAGGATTCTTAATTTATGGATTATGATTGTGCAAATTCTTAATGGGTAATTTAGGATTGGATTAGAGGGCAAGTGGGAGAATTAGGAGGATGTGATGGTAGGAGAGAGAATGAGCAGAGGGATAAATTAAGTAAGTAATGGTATTTACTTAATTAATAGAGGTTAGTATGTGTGAAGGGGTTGGGTTGAGTTAGAACTATGGGTTAGGTGGATGAGATAGGTTAAGTTTGTAGGAATTGCAAACATGCAAATCCACAGACCCCGAATACCTGCATGCAAGAACCTGATACAAAGTAGAAGCAGAAATATGAAAAAGAAGAACTCAGATGTTTACTCAAAATGGGAGAGCAAAAATATCAACTGAATTAATGAGAAGCAATTACAAAGTTCGACCTTATAAAGGTGAACAAACCCTAAAACCTAAAAGCTAGGATGCGCAATATAATTAATATAAAGTATTAATTATATGCACCTAAGTGAAAG